>VDFB02322240.1:0-67072 GCA_007258455.2 Sequoia sempervirens | reverse complement strand
GGATTAAGGGTTTAAAGTTGAGGATTAAAGGTTGAGGATTAAGGGTTTAGAATTGGAGATAGTTTAGGAGTTGAGGAGTAGAGGGTTGAGGGTTTAGGGTATAAGTTTGAGGGTATAGTTGAAGGATTAGGGTTGAGGTCCAGTGCATAGGGTAGAGGTATAGGGGTTGATGGTTAAGGGGTTTAAGGGTTGAGGGTTGAGGGGATTAAGGGATGAGGGTTGAGAATTGAGGGTTCTTGAGTTTAATGTATAGGGTGGGGTTTAGGGTTGAGAGTTAGAGGAGTTTAAGGTTGAGGGTAGAGGATTGAGGGTATAGTATTGAGGGATTAGGGTTGATGGTCCATTGTATAAGGTTGAGGGTTGAGAATTGAGGGTTGAGGGTTTAATGTATAGGATAGAGTGTAGAGGGTTTAATGGTTGAGGGTTGAGGGTTTAGGGTTGAGGGTAGAGGATTGAGGGTATAGGATTGAGGGATTAGGGTTGAGGGTCCAATGTATAAGGTATAAGGTATAAGGGTTGAGGGATTAGGGTTTAAGGGTTGAGGGTTGAAGGTTGAGGGTTGAGGGTAGAGGGTAGAGGGTAGAGGGTAGAGGGTAGAGGGTTGAAGGTTAAGGGTTGAGGGATTAAGGCTTGAGGGTTCAAGGATTAGGGTAGAGTGTTTACTTGGGTAGAGATTTTACATCACCAAAGACCCCATTTCTTGGACCCATTTTTTCAAACTAGCCACTACATTTCCAATTTCACTGAATTGGCAAGCTAGTGGGCCCACTAGGTGCTCATTTTATCGAATTGGTAAGCTAGTGGGTCCACTAGGTTGCCAATTTCACCAAATCAGAAAGCTAGTGGGCCTACTAGCTTGCCAATTCAGTGAAATTGGAAATGTAGTGGCCTATTTGAAAAATGGGTCCAAGAAATGTGAAGTCTCTTTATCCAGGAGGCCAATTTCTTGGACCCATTTTTCAAATAGGCCACTACGTTGCGATTTCAGCGAGTTGGGAGCTAATTGGCCCTTACTAGTTTGAATTTGGTGAAAGTGGAAACTAACTTTCGGCTTGTTTGAAAAAATGGAGTCAAATGAAGCGTCTCTGGTGATTTCTTGGATCCATTTTTCAAACAAAGCTAGAAACAAGTTGTAAATTTCCTTAGAATTGGCAAGCTAGTGGGTTACTTGTGGCTTGCCAGTTAGGATGAAATGAAATATAGTGCTTTGTTTGAAAGAAGTGGGTCAAGAAATGGTCGAAGATCCCCATTTCTTGGACCCATATTTTCAAACAAGCCAAGTTAGGTTGCCAATTTCATCAAATTAGCAAGCTAGTGGGCGCATTGGCTCGCCAATTCAGTGAAATTGGTAATGTAGTGGCCTGTTTGAAAAAATGGGTTCAAGAAATGGGGTCTACCAATGATTTAAATCACTGGGAGATCCCATTTCTTGGACCCATTTTTTCAAACAAGCCAATTTAGGTTTCCAATTTCACCAAATTGGCAAGCTAGTAGGCATACTAGCTTGCCAACTCAATGAAATTGGCAATGTAGTGGCTTTTTTGAAAAAGTGGGTCCGAGAAATGGGGTTTCTCGGTGATGTAAATCACTTGGAGACCCCATTTCTTGGACCCATTTTTTCAAACAGGGCAAGTTAGTTGGCTAATTTCAACGAATTGGCAAGCTAGTGGGTGCATTGGCTTGCCAATTCTATGAAATTGGCAATGTAGTGGCATGTTCAAAAAAGTGGGTCCAAGAAATGGGGTTTCTTGGTGATGTAAATCATTGGGAGACCCCATTTCTTGGACCATTTTTTCAAACAAGCCAAGTTAGGTTGCTAATTTCATTGAATTGGCAAGCTAGTGGGTGTAAATCATCGGGAGACCCCATTTCTTGGACCATTTTTTTCAAACAGGCCACTACATTGCCAATTTCACCAATCTGGCAAGCTAGTGGGCTCACTAGCTTGCCAATTCAGTGAAATTGGAAATGTAGTGGCCTATAAATGAAAAAGTGGGTCCAAGAAATTGGGTCTCTTGGTAATGTAAATCACCGAAAGACCCCATTTCTTGGACCCATTTTTTCAAACAGGCCAAGTTAGGTTGCCAATTTCACTGAATTGGCAAGCTGGTGGACCCACTGGTTTGCCAATTCGGTGAAATTAGCAATGTAGTGGTCTGTTTGAAAAAATGTGTCCAAGAAATGAGGGCCATCTCTCTATGTCTCTCTTTGTCTCTATCTCTCTTTGTCTTTGTTTGTCTCTGTCTCTCTCTGTCTATGTCTCTGTCACTCTCTCTCTTTGTCTCTCTCTCTCTCTCTCTCTCTCTCTCTCTCTCTCTCTCTCTCTCTCTCTCTCTCTCTCTCTCTCTCTCTCTCTCCCCTCTCTCTTGGGCCTCTCCCTCCCCTCTCTCCAGTTCTTTCCCTCCCACCCTAGCTATAGAATGCTCTCTCTCTCATGTCTCTCCCTCACCCACTCCTGCAGCCCCTCTCTCTCTCCTGAAGCTCTGAATCATACCCTATAAACAATCTTAAACCTTCAGCCCATTACCCTCAGCCCTATGCCCAGTATCATAGAAGCATGGATCCTATACCATGCACTTAGCCCTACAGCCTCGATCTGAACACATACCTCAGCCTTCAACCCCTATACCTTAAACCTAAAACTCTACATTCAATCTTGTACACTAAACCTAAATGCTAAACCCTCAATCCTAAAACCTAATACCCTCGACCACATACCCAGGCCATTCTAAGCCTAGTCCCTACCTATACATGGCCCCTATACCCTCGACCCCTCAACCCTATACCTTAAACCCTACACCTCAGCCCTTATCCTATACCCTATACCCTCAACCTCATACCCAAAACCCTAAACATTATCCCTCAACCCTATGCTTAAACAGAAAACCATACACTCTCAATCCTTAACCATATACCTTATACCCTTAACCCTACACCCTAAAACCTAACCCCTATACCCTATACACTTAACCTCATACTCTCAACCCTCAAACTTATACATAAATCCTAAAAGTCCTAAACCCTCAGCCCTAAACCTAATATCCTCAACCCAATACCCTCTGACCATATAGCCAATATCCTAAACCATAATATATACCATACAATTAAGCTTATACCCTGGAGCCCTAAGCACTGTCCCTCAACCCTCAACCCCTATACCTTAAAACCTAAACCCTTAACCTAAGTTCCTCATTCCCTCATCCCTATACCCCTATACCCTCCAACTTTTATACATAATATCCTAAACCTAATCCACATGCACCCTATACCTTAACCTTGTAACCTCCAATGAGTATGCAGCTAGGCACTAAACCTTACACCCTCAACCCTCATAGGGGGAGAGAGAAAGACGAGGAGGGAGGGATTGGGGAGAGAGAGAGAGAGGTTGGGAGGGAAAGGGGAGATAAAGATAAGTAGAGAGGGAAGGAGAGGTAGAGATACATGAGAGATAAAGATTAGATAAGGAAGGATAGATGGAGGGATAGGTATGGAGGGAGAGAGAGGGAGGTGAGAGAGAGGTGAGATAGAGAGAAATAAAGAGAGTGTGGTAGGGAGTGCTAGAAGGATATGTGGGTAAAGAGGGATAGGTGAGATAGAGAGAAGTAGAGAGAGATAAAGATAGAGGGAAGGAGGGAGGGTGGGTGAGAGAGGGGAGGAAGAGAGAGGTAGAGAGGGATAGGTGAGATAAAGATAAGTAGAGAGAGAATGGTGACATATAGAGAGGGATAGAGTTACAGAGAGCGAAAGATAGAATGGTGAGATAGAGAAGAGAGAGTGAGAGAGAGAAGATGAGGAAGGAGTGAGAGAGAGTGAGAGAGAGAGCTAGAGGGAGGGAGAAGAGAGATAAATATGAGATAGAGGAAAAGGTAGGAATGGAGACATATAGTGAGAGAGAGAGAGGGATCTAGGGGAGATAAATATAATAGAGAGGGAAGGGGAGCTAGAGAGAGAAGTAGAGAGAGAATGAGGGGGGAGGGAGAGAAGTGAGATAGAGAGGTGTAGAGAGAGTGGTAGGGAGTTATGGAATGAGAGGTAGGTAGAGAGGGATTAGGGAGATAGAGAGTAGAGAGGGAAGGAGAGGGAGAGGTATGGAGAGAGAGAGAGAGGGAGGTGATAAAATGGTGAGATAGAGAGCTATCGAGAGAGTGTGGTAGGGAACTTGATGGAGGGATATGCAGGTAGAGAGGGATAGGTGAGATAGAGAGAAGTAGAGAGAGATAGAGATAGAGGGAAGGAGGGAGGGTGGGTGAGAGAGGGTAGGAAGGGAGAGGTAAAGAGGGATAGGTGAGATAAAGATAAGTAGATAGAAAATGGTGACATATAGAGAAGGAGAGAGTTACAGAGAGGGAAAGAGAGAATGGTGAGATAGAGAGGAGAGAGTGAGAGAGAAAGAGGATGAGGGAAGAGTGAGAGAGAGAGAGAGGGAGAGGGAGGGAGAGGAGAGATAGAGAGTAGATAGGGGAAAAGGTAGGGAGGGAGACATCTAGTTTGTGTGTGTGTGTGTGTGTGTGTGTGTGAGAGAGAGAGAGAGAGAGAGAGAGAGAGTTCTTGAGATCAAGGGGGAGAGTCAAATAAAGGGATGGAGATAGTGAGAGAGAGGTCTAGAGTGTACGGGATAAAAATGAGTAAGATAGAGAGAAATAATACAACTTGCTAATTACTAAAATTTGACCTCCTGGTTACTAAAATTTGACTAAGTCTTAAATTTGTGAGATCTTCCAAAAACTAGAATTTGCATTATAACTCCTAGAGATTCGAAACCAATCTCAAACATCTTGAAACTATATACATGAAATATAATTTAAAGTATAAGAAAATAAATGTCCATATGTAATTTCAACTTATACTTAAATGTTTATTTCATGTATATAGTTTCCCTTAAAGATAACGAGAAGAAAGAAAAAAAAGAAGAAGAAAAAAAAATTCAAGTAGACGAAAACGTGAGTGCGTTATAACGTGCCCATGTTTTGTCAATGCATTCAAAAAATGAAAAAGCCATGTCAAAACTAAGATGTAATTCGAGCATGTTATAACATGCTCACATTATAATGTGCACGTGTTATAACACACACGTGTTATGTCTTGCTTTGGGAATCCCCAAGCCTTAGGCTTGGTATTTTCCTTGGAATACCAACCCAAAGGCTTGGAGGGCCTTCCCAATGACCAGAGATGTGTTTTTGCAAATTATACAATATTTCACATAATCAGGTTCATGCTCACCATCAGGATTGCACATGTTTCAATGTTGAACAAATCAAACACCTGGATAATGTTAGGTTCTCTCTTAGCTATACAACGATGTAATTTTTTTCACTTTTTGACAATGTTAAGCCTTTCATCTATAATTTCTTTTGTTTGTGTGTCTCTTTTTTGGAAAAAGGAAGTGTTTGGTGTTTTTTTGTTATAAATTAACTGTTCATCAAAATTTCAAATAAATTACATTTTTAGAAACTAGAATCCATTCTACAAATTTAAAAAAGAAAGACTCAATTAGTTTCCAAAATTCGTAGGGGTAGCATGGCCAAAATTCTATTTTTCAGGAAGTTTCCACTTAGAAAATTAGTAAAAAGTCAAATATTCATTAAAAATTATCAGAAAAATTATGCATCAACAACATACTGTTAGCTAATTTCTCACTGGAGTGAAATTTCAAAAATACTAAATTTTTTTTTACCATGCTAGGGATGTACAAAATTTGTTATGTTTTTTTGATAAAAACAACACCAATTTCTGTACGTCCCTCTTTTGATCCCCTTAATCTCAACCATTTTCAAAATAAATTAGTAGTTTATAAATTAGACTCAGAGCATTTTGATCCTTGTTTTTGTTGCATCTCAAAATTTTGAGTGTAACTATCCTCAATTTCAGGTCCAAGGTTTGTATTTCCTGATTTCAATAAAAAAGTGGTCACTTAAGTCTCCTCTTTGGCCCCCCATCTTTTTGCACTTACCCTGATATGTGTTTAATTATTTGATTTGAATATGTTTAAATTCATAATTAAAAACTTATGTTAATATTAATGATTATTTTTAATGAATGGTTGTTCATTAAAATTTTATATTCATTTTAGGATAATTATTCATTCCAGAACACAATATAATTCTTGATAGGCTTATGTATTCACATCAGTTTTTTTTCTCACCTTTCTAACATCAATAAAATATAATAATTGTTAGTGTAAATAGTGTCTTTTCATATCTACTTAGGATATCTCCTTTCTAGAATTGATCTAATTACACTTAATTTTACTTAGATTTTTATGCTTTTGTCTCAACTCATGTGGTTGAGACATGTTCCTTCATCATTTGAGACATCCAGTGTATGCATACTTGCCACTCTCTCATGCACTTGTCAATTGGGCTCACAAGTGTTCCATCTTTGGAGGGGTAGTTAATTGTTCAATCCTACCTTCCTACCTTCTCTACCTTTCCTATATAAGAAATATTTACATTGTTTATTTACACACTTCATTTTTATAGGATAGACATACTATTGTGAATATTTTTTCACTTTTAGAAGGTTACCAATTTTTGTTTTAAGATCTTGATTAATTCCAACATGGTATTAGAACCATGAATGCATGTTCCTTCTCACATCAATGTGAATCCAACATAGAACCCTATCAATAGATCATGTGGAGCCAAATGAATATCACCGTTGATTTTAGAAGGCCCAAGAAATGAAATTTTTTCTTTGTTTCATCAATTTTAGTAATTTTCAAATTTTTACAATTTTTCTCAATCTATATTACAACAAAAGTTGTAAAAAATTAGAAAATGGCCAATTTTTCCTCTATCCATATGTATATTTATTTTGGTCAATAATATGTGTTTTCATGCAAATTTTGGCCTCTCAATCTATCTATCAATGTTTTAAAATGTTATTTTTCTTGGTTGTGGCATGGATCAACCACTAAGTTGGTGACAACTTTGTAGTAGGTACTTTCCATTCAAGAACTATTTGTGGTTGTTTGGGTTTCCATTATCTACAAATATTTTAGTGAACCATTCCAAGTAGGAGGTTTTTGTGGGGGGCTTCTTATGATAATATTAATCTACCCAACACAACTACCAAGCTAAATCCTTGACTGGCCACCTATTATTCATAACATTAGCTTATTAGCTCCACTGACCTCTACATTCATTGATCCTTTAATATTAAACACCATGAGTGGCATAACCAATATTATGTTTTAATTACCCATTCAATTATGTTCAAAGCATCTTCCACACCTTTGGATACATTGGCCTTTTAAATTTTTGGTACAAATTGAAAACTTAATATTACAAGAGTGAAAGTTATGCACTATGTGTTTAAGGTATCTAGACCATCGTCATGCACTAGTGTCATTGAGGTTTTGGAAGCTATTAAAGGGTTTAGAAAAATTTGTGCAAGTTTCTTGAAGCCATGTAATAGTGCTCATCAAGGTTTTTTTCCTAGATTACATATTGCATGGGTAGTTTTCCCATATAAAAGGTAAGGATTGTGTAAATATCCTTCAATTCTTGAAAAACTTCATCAACTTGCATTTATGGTCTTTGATTTATGCCACATGTCCTACTCTACATAGTGTTTGAAGAAATATTTGAGATGAGAGAAAGCGACATAATCTATTATTGTCTTCCTATCACACACACCTCTCTCTACACTAGATTTTCCCTAAGGTGGATTCTCTTGATTTTGTAGTAATACGAGATTCCTTAAAGTACTTAGAGTAAATCATTTCCACTTTTTAGGAGTGCTCCCAAACCTACACATGGAACAACTTTCTCCACCACAACCTCCCACATAATTAACAAAGCAATTTTTTATTTATTTTTAGACAAAGTATCCTTGGCCACATTTAAGCCACCCTTTAACCTATGGTTCATCATTGACAAAGTACTTTAACAGTATTTCAAAACTTTACTTTTTAAATCTATTTTTAACTTCTAAAAATCAATATAATTTGTACAATTTTGATAGGGTATAACTTTCAGCCCATTTGTCAAAATTTGAAACTTTTTTAAATTTATCAAAATTTCATAAGGATTTTAGATTTTTAGTCAAAATTAAGTCTTGGATAATCTCTCTTTCCAAAATTTTAAGAATATTTATGAGTTATAAATATATTATTTGGCTTCCTAACTTAACAAAATCTTATAAATCTTGTCTTATATCTTTCTATGGGGTGAAAATTAAAAAATAAAAATAAAAATAGAGGTTTTCATAAGATACAATTAGAGTTTTTTGTTATATGTTCATCATAGATCTCGTAAAAATGACTTGATAACTCCAAATAATTTCAACATATGTAATGTAAAAGTATAAAAATTACTTCAATCTAAGGGATTATGGAAAATAGTCAATGGACAACAAATGTAGTTTAGTAGAAATTGTGAACAATTTACATATGAAAACAAGTTATATGAGGTAATGGGTAATATTCACTTTCTTCTTTCTAATAATTTATAATTTCACATTGCTATATGTAAAAATACTAAGAAAATGTGGGACAAATTTAATAATATATTTGGTAAATTTGATGAATTCAAAATACTACAACTAGATGTTGAATTAACAATATTGACTCCTAATTCATTCCCTTCTATTGAAATTTTTTTCTCCAATTTAAGTATTTTATTTCTCAACTTAAGGGTTTTGGTCAAACAAAAAGACACAAAGAGTGTGTGTTCATGGACTTGTCAAAGCTAAAAGGTCAGGTTATTAGGTATTTTCTTTTTCTTTTTACTCTACAATAGATGCTCTTGGAAAAATATTTATAATGCCTTATTTTGAGTTGTTTTGTGATAAAATGATAAGAGAATAATATAAGTTATCTCTATGGATACTATAACCTCTTCAAAATGTTATTCACTAGTTGCCAAATCCTCTAAGGGAAAGAAAAAACTAAGGATCAAGCTAAGGAATCAAAATTATAGACTTCATCATATTTATATCCCTTGTTAATAGGGAAAACTTCTAAGGTGAAGCTAAAATGTACTTATTGTAAGAAACTAGGGCATGAACAACATCAATTTTATAAAGAGGAAAATGATGACTTGAAGCATATTCTCCAACAACGTTGTATTCAATTGTATACATCAAGGACATGTGGTTCTTCCTCTTCTCCATCCACATCATTCACATATTCATGGAAACCTAACGACAAGGGTGTGACACCTTTTTCTTTTGTAAATAATATGTCACATAATTGACTTCTTAATTCTGGGGAATCACACCACATGGTTGAATCTAGGGAATTATTTTCTACATTTAAACCTTGTTCATCCACATCAATATTGATGGAAAACAGTGTTCACCTATATGTTATCTCTTAAAAAGAGACCTATTGAAATTAGAGAAGGAATATTCAATAATGTAATTTGTGTACCTTCCTTGTACAATAATCTCTTTTTAATTTATCAAATTACACATAGTTTGATAGGGAAAATAGTTTAATTTAAACCATATTTCATGATCATAAAAAATTGCAAAGTGGAGACATCATTGCCACAATACATGTTGATCATCATTCCATATTATACTTATTTTCTTCTTTTGGTTTTGCTAATTTTGATGATGGTTTGAGTATCAATGATATTGATTCCTTTAACATGCATAAGGAGCTATAGTTTGGTTATTATAACCTTGGAGTTTTATCCTCCTCATCAAGTCCTTCACCTTCTTCTTTAGTATTGAGTGTTCCTACATCATTTATTTATCATGATTTAGGGTAGTAGGATCTTCACGATTGTGTTTCTACTATAGTTGATTAGGATGATCACTTATGAGGCATATAGTACTTGTTTAGTGAATCCCATTTTATAGAGTTAAAATGCACCTTTGATGATAGCCACATCATTTTTTTATCAACCCATCTAAATCTTTGGTTCTTATTCTACATCAACCTTCACATGGAGCATTTCAGAAACTTTCTAATATTTCATCATGATATTTGGATCTTATGCATCATTCAGAGACTTTTATCCTTCTCACGTGGGAATATTTCATGAACTATCTACTGTTTTCTTTCTCCCACAAGGATGAATTTTTTTTCAACATTAAGGGATCACCTTTTGTATTTTCCTTCAAGCATGTTAGCAGTAGAGGTTCTAACATGTTTTCTTTATTCTTTTGTCTCATCTCATATGGTTGAGACATGTGTCCTCATCATTTGAGACATGTTAAGCATGCATACTTACCACTTGTTCACACATTTGTTAAGTGGGCTCACAAGTGTTTCATTTATGGAAGGGTAGTTAATTGTTTGGTTCTACCTTCCCACCTTTTCTAGCTTGAGCAAGGCTTACATTGTATATTTACACACTCTTCATTTTGTATATGATAGACATACTATTTTGCATATTTGTTCACTTGTGGAAGTTTATCAATTCATGCTTTCAAATCTTGGCTAATTCCAACAATAGTAAGTTAAAAATGGTTGAGTGCAATTTAAATATGAAAAATAGTAGTAATAGATGAAATCTTATTAGGTGAAAGAAATTATATTGGAGAAAGTATTATATTTTTAATATATTCTAGATTTAAAATTTGCATGGTTTATCATTATTTTTGGGCTAAATGATAGAGAAAATTCTTATATCTTTTCAAAATATAGTAGTTAATTATTAATTATTTTAATGAAAACATTAACTATATATTTAATAGATACATATTGAAATTGAATAGTTTTCTTGAGACCAATATTATGTTTTATTCATGCAAGGTACCTTATATGATAAGGGATGAGATCAAAATCATGTCTTAGGGAATTTTGATGAAATAAATACCCTTCAATACTTGACAATTAGCTAAAAAGGTATTAGTTTTCATTTATCTTCCAATTTAAAATTCAAAAATAATTTGTAGAGAAAATGTATTAAATTTAATATTTAATTTTTTAATATATATATATATATTGAATGACTTTAATTCATGATAGTTATAACATTCTAAAGGTACCTCATCCCTCAACAATTTTGATGAAATAAACATCTTTTAGTCCTAGACTCTTAGCTAAAGATGTATTAGTGTAGACTTGTAGTGCCACATAAATTTGGAAAAATAATTTAATTTTGACACAAAAATCCTTACAAAAATTATCATATAAATTTCAATTTTTAAATCCAAAAAACACTTTATAATATATATATATATATATATATATACTCAAATACTTGTGAATTACCATTGCTATTCATTCCTCAATCCTTGAAGCTTTGCATCATTCAACATGGATTAGGCTTGGGACTAAGCACTCCACATTAGATCAACCACTAATCCCCTAATGGGATGAGGTTCGCATGGTAATTAGGATTTCAATTTGATTTACTTTGTCATTTCATATTATTAATTGAGCTTTTGATTAGTATTTGTAAGAATTTCATTGGAATAAGGCTTAGTTAGATCAAGTGTTTTGTTTCTTAGTTGATTCCTAGTCTAATTGGTCTTTCTAATCTTTCATATTCACATTTTTGTATATGTGTATACATATATAAAAACATTTATTACTCTTTATATTTCTTTGATTAAATATCACATCCCTCTTTAATAAGTAATCACTCAAATATGCATTTTCCTTTCGAGTTAAATTAATTTGGATGTCAATAATTATTATTTAAATTTACTTCACTTAACATTTTACACTTAAACCATTTTTTACTTAGAGTGTCATACATTTCACTCAAAGCTAAAATATTTAGATCAATGGATACAATGGGACCTTTGCCTCTAATTTGAATGAGAAAATTAGTAATTATTAAAAACGTATGCATAAAATATATACATGAATTTAATGAAATACCATTATTTAAGTTGAAAATTTAATTATTCATAGATTGATATGATTAAAATAAACATCTAAATAGATTTAATATTTTAATGGTTGTTATAATTAATGAGCAATATTAATAAGACTAATTTTCTCGGGTTGTGTAATAAAATGATCTGCCAAGACAATCAAAGGGATGCATGCATGCATTTAATTTTCTTGCATAACAGATGTTAGTGGCATCCAGAAGATTTCATATTAAAAGAGAGTGGGATTTTAAGGGAAAGGAAGACTCTGAACCCATTTTTTTAAAAAAAAGAAATCTTTTTGCAGGGAATGGGGAGAGAAGAGGGATCTTCGCGGACCTCACATTCTACATGGCAACAAAGGAGGGCAGAGAAAAGATAAACAAGGACCTGTGTGAGTCAACAGGTAATCCATTCCGATAGAGATGTTATTTGCAGAAATTTATATAAATGGATGGTATTCAGTTTTGATTTATAGATGTCTTCTGTCACTTATTAGTTTCAAGAATTTGGGTTTTGGCATTGGTCTGATCTATCTCCTTCCTTTCATCGAGTGTTGATGTTTCGCACTCTTGATATATTTCTCCTCAATAGTTGCTAGTCCCAATCATGCTTACCTAGTTGTGTTTAGGTTATCCAATACTATTTCATTACTTTTCAAAAAGTGTTAAGTCTCTATGCAGGTCAATACTTACCTTGCCTGGAATTTAAAATGTATTTCACCATGTCTTAAATCTCTACACTATTGCCCACTTTGGCTTAGGTTAGATCTGCAATCATACTTGCATGGTGTGGCATTCACTTGTTGATCATATTTTCTTGGAGTTTCTGAAATTTTTCATAGCGAGACCTATGAGGTCATAGAGGCATAGGCTAAGGTGATGGTTATAACTTTTTCTTGAAAAATTCTAAAGCACTTTCAATAAATCTATTCATTGAATTATTCCATGAGATGATATCTTTCAATAAATCTATTCATCGAATTATTCTATGAGATGATATCTTTGTGAGTGTAGTATTAGAAAATGTATTTCTTTATGTTTTCATACTATGTTTGGGTCCCTTAATTTAATTGGACTTAACTAAGCCTCTAATTATCTAAATTTTGCATCTACAAGCCTAATTAATTGCAATTTCTAAAAGGGGAATTATGATTTAATTAATGTAATTATTATTTTTATCACCCTTAAATGAATAGGTCCTAATAATTTAGGTCACGACACATTCACCCTTGGATGAATGGGTCCCCTTTAAGATCACAAATTTCAATCTTAAACATACTTTTGGTGGCATCTTAAGGTCCTAAATTCAAGCTTAAGTGTCGGCTTGTAATGTTTAGAAAAATACCTATAAATACTTAGTTATTTTATCAATTCAAATCATCTAGCAAAAGGGAAATTTTCACAAGAGAATATTTTTGTCAAGAGCATTAAAGAGCATATTTCTCAAGCATTTGTTGCAGCATTCAAAATATCAAGCATCATGTTAAATTTATTTGCATAATTCATGTATATTTTTGGAGATAACATTGTGATGTATGTTTCAAGCATTCAAATCAAGATTCAAGCATCAAGATCAACATCCAATCAAGCCACTTCATGCAAGATCAATACCTTGGAAAGATCTATCAAGTTCCAATGCTTTAAGGGTTTCAAATTAAGGGTTTGGTGAGTTGCAACATAGCACTTTTTCATTCATCATTCCTTTCATGTTTCATTGTTTAAATTCAAGGTTTAATTATCAAAATAGGGTTTGACCAAGGAAAACCCCCATTCACCCAAAACAAACAATTTTTCTCTCTTATGTGTTTTGTAGATCTTAGGTTGAAGAAGGATTGAAGATCTATCAAAAGAGAATAATTGAAAATTTTGTCAAAGTTGTCAAGGCATGGAAACTCACTTTCAAAATTTATGTCTGAACTTCCAACTGTGAAACCCAGAGGAATTAGGAGTGCAAACATAGAACTAGAGAATAGTGAAAGAATTTTTCAACCCCTCTAGTTAGACCCATTCACCATAGGGTGAATGTATCCTATAGGACACTCAACAAGAACATTTTTGTGAAAGGTGCAAAAATAATTAACCTCCTTAGATCTGCCAAAAAGTTGCAGGTTCTGTTAGATTAAGGTTTAATCTATTGATTTCAAGTGTTAATTTGAATTTTTGGGTTTATTTACTATTTTTAGTCTTTCTTCCAAAAGTGTTGTTTCAACATATCTAGCCTATCCTAAATCATAAGGAAAATAACAAGATCTCCTTTAGGATTGACTCACCTAAGGGCTCAAAGTCAATCTTAGCTTAAGAGATCTCTTTTTCCTAATGAGATAGAGGGATTTTTCCCTTTCTATTTATGGTAAATTATTGGTCAACCCCCATTTTAATAGAAAGAACCCATTTCCCTTTATTTCATTTTGGTGAACCTGACTGTCTTGCACTATAATTTTTTTGATTTGGATTCCATTCAAATCCTAGTTCTAGGGTTTTCATTACTTTACATTGCATTGCATTATTTTTCATCTCATTTAGGGTTGTTAACTTGCATTAGTTTGTATTTCATTTAGGGTTTTAGGTTTACATTTTACATCCTTTAAAATCTAAAAAATTCAAAAAATTGTATGCATATTACATTAATTTTGCATAGTACTTGCATATTAGTGCATGTCCAATCATTCATAAACACAAATTGAGTCGAAATTGCATTTCACAAAGTGTCATATTGTTCATCATTTTTATTCATTCCACTTGCAATTGGACATTAAAATCTAGAAAAATCTTCTACAAAAACCACAATTTCTAACCTAGAATGGAGAACACAAGTAATAACCTAGAAATTGCATTTTTCATTTTTTCAAACCCTATACAAGGACCCATTCACCCTTGGGTGAACGATTCCTTGAGGGCCCATGAAAAAAAATTATTTTGAGAATTTTTGTGGTTCTCTACACTTCCCAAATCTATTGGTAAACCACTGTTTCAATCTGGTAATTTTTGGGAATTTCTATTTTATGCATTAGGTCTAATCATCTAGTTAGTGTAGCCATTTTAAATCATTTCAAATTTATTTATATATTGAAAATCATTAGATCTATAGGAAAATTATGTTTATTTTATGAAGCATTACATATTTTGAATAGATTAATTCTCATGAAAGCATGTTTCCTTTTCAAACATTTGGTTTTCATAGAGTATCACATGGCTTGTATGACTCTATTTTTCCTACTCATGAGCATAATCCAAGAAAACAAAATAAAACCTCTGAAAAGCATGTTAGTTTTTGATAAAAGGGGGGATAAACGGGTTTTACAGGGACCCGAAACCACAAAGTAACATTACAAGCTAAGACCAAAACAGAGGTCCGAAAGACAAAAAGGCTGCCAGAAAGATAAAAACCAGCAAAAGCAGACAGCCATAAAAAGTCGCAAAAAAACCATTAAAACGGCCAGCAAACAGACAAAGCTGGGCCCAGCCACAGCTAATCCATAGACTTCAGAAGCTCATCCGCAACCTCTTCCAAGTCCATCATATCTTGGACCCCCTCCATAAAGATCTGAGTCATATTAGGGGTGGTCAGGGCTTTTCTTTTCGCACTTGATCTGGTGCGCTTAAAGATCCCAGCTTCCTCATCCTGGTCTTTCTCCTGATCAAGGTCGACAATCAAAGCTCTCTTCTGGGTTTTCTCCAGTCTTTCGGACATGGCTTTGATGATAACAGAGTTATGTCTGGAAATTCTACAATTTTGATCAGCAATTTTTTTCATGGTTCCTTTAATTTTTTCAATATCATTTTCAACAGTGTTGTCCTTTTGAGTGTTATCCTTCACAGTGGTATTCTTCTCTGCTTCGAGCTGAATCAGCCCCGCAACTTTGGCTTCAATTTCCCCCAACTTACTATGAAGAGACAGATTTTTGGTTTTCAACTCACTGATTTCATGAAATAACCAGTTGGCAGAATTAAACTGGTCAATAGAACAGCTCTTGGCAATTCCAACGAAGTCAAAAGGGGGGTCACTTTCAGAATTGACCCCAAAAATAACCGACTCCGCACCTATAGGAGGGCTATAGTTCTCCTGTTGAATATTCTGAGGGATGTGGGGATCCTCAAGACTAACCTTGGCCGCTTTAGCAGAAACAACAGGGGAGTCATCGGGGTAGGAGACTAACTTATTAACCTGAGAGCTAGAGCCCACCACTTTAGAGTTAGGCTTAGTGCAGCCAGAGGCAGGAATAGAGCAGGCACCAGAAGGCTGGGGGGAATGGCCAGAGGCAGAAGGGGGGGCAGAGGAGGCGAAGAGCTCTTGACACGGCCAGGGAAAACTTTAGTATTAGATATGCTAGGCTCAATATCATCCTCATCAAGCTCCAAAGGGGCTATAGGGTTTGGAAGGGCAGGCATATTCTGAAAGTGCTCATAAATGAGCCTTAAAAGACTCGTGTGAAGAATCGGGTATCTTTTAGGGCTTCTACTGTGGTCAGAAAAGCTATTTCTCAGGGAATAGAGCAAGAAGAAAGGGATAGAAACACACACCTTATGCTGGAAGTGATTGAGCAGCACGAAGTGGTATCCATAGACCCTAGTGAAGCGGCCGTCAAGAGTGATGTACTCCATGATAACCCTTAGCACTTTTCTCCATAAAGCTTTTATAGTGTCTGCTTCATAGTAACTGTTCGTCATCTTGACAAGTTTTTGCTTCTCCGTTTCAAACTTAGGGAACCTCGACACAGCTTCATCAGAGAATTTCCTGTCTCTAAAAAATTTATGCTCTTCCATAGGAATTCCAGTCACCTCCGCAATCAAAGCTTCATCAATCTGAACTTTCCTCCCAAAGAGGAGAACCTCCCCATTATTCCAATTTTTCTCAAAGAAATCAGTAATCTCCTCCTTAGGGCCATGGAGTTTCTCAATGAATGGAAGTAAGCCACCCCTTCTTATTTTACTCCACACTTTAGTGTTTTTGGTGTGTGACTCGAAGCTGGTAGGTTCCACCCTCTTCCGTTCCCCGCCCATTTTAGAGATCTTAGTTCGAATACTGTTGCAGATAGAGAACCTGTTCCAGATAGTTCCTTTCCTTCGCAGGACCCACAAAGTGTGCCAAAGTAAATAATTTATTTTCCGGATCCTCTCGGCCCCATTATATCTTCTAATTTTGTTATTCATGACTCATACCTTCCTCATTATTACAAAAATTTGCCTCTTTTCAATTCACTGCATCGAGCTCCAATAAAGCTTGAACGTCAAAGTGGAGGTCAATCTTATTGTGCCACATGAGGATTTTGTCACTCTTAACTCCCTCATTGGCAAAAAAAATCCGCAACCGCGTTCGCCTCACGGTAAGCATGAGTTATTTTTATTCTATCGAACTCACTAAGTAAAACCTTAGCATCTTCAATCCAATTTTTAATCGACCATGCGGGCTGAGACCTACCACAAAGGCTATCAATTATATTTTTTGAATCAACTTCAAGCCATAAAGTTTTACATTTAATTCCCACAGCAAGGTTGATTATGTAATAAGCCTCAGTCGCTTCCGCCACATGATTAGTTTGGACCCCCAGAGGAGTGGAAACAACTCCTAAAAAGTTACCTACCGAGTCCCTTAGGACCCCACCACACCCAGCCTTCCCCGGGTTTCCTTTGGCCGCACCATTGAAGTTTGCTTTGGCCCAGCCTTCCATAGGAAAACTCCAGCAAACTCCAGCAAAAGCATGTTAGTTACCCTCCTAGTATCTATTGAATTTGTAAGAATGTAACAAAATAAGAGGACACAAGTATAGAAAATCATGACAATCCTAGTTTTTCTTCTCTTGATACCTCTCCTACTTGTGATGAAGGTATCTTAGTGAAAGGAGATACAATCATTGAGTGTCAAGAGAATCTCATTTATCCATCTCACCCTACCTCACCTAGTTAGGAAGATATTATGACACAAGAAGATGAGATCATTGACACATTTCTTCACATCACTTTACCTAGTCTTCATTCATCTCCTAACATCTCTTCCACTTGTGAGAATGCTTTAGTGAAAGAGGATGAAATCATAGACAATCATGGCAATCACATTTTTTCTCCCCCCAATATCCCTCATATTTGTGAAGAGGATATTTTGGTGTTAAAAGATCCAATCATTAAGAGAAATGGCAATCATATTTGTTTCTCTTCCCCCACCTCTCCTACTTGGGAATACATTATTGGGAAAGGGATGTAATCATAGATAACCATGAAAATCATATTTTTTCTTCTCCTAATATCTCTCTTATTTGTGAAGAAGATATTTTTTTGTTAGAAGACCCACTCATTAAGGGTCATGAGAATATTATTTCTCCCTCTCCCAATGCTTCTCCCATTTGGGAAGATATCATTGAAAAAAAGTATACAATCATTGGTAATCAAGAAAACCATAGTTATTATCCTCTACATGCCTACCCTACTTGTGATGAAGCCATCTTAAAAGATCCAACCATTGAATATCATGAAAATATTGTTTACTCCTCTCCTAAAACATATCCTTCTAGGGAAGATATCATGGTGCAAGAGGATGATAATATTGATACATATCCTTCAAACAATAGTAATGTGGTCTCCTTAGATGAATATGGTAAGGTTACATTAGATTCCCCTTTGCTAAAAGATCAACAAAATGAGGATAAGTCTCTTGAGGTTTTTAACATTAGAGCTCCCT
Source organism: Sequoia sempervirens (assembly GCA_007258455.2). Lineage (NCBI taxonomy): Eukaryota > Viridiplantae > Streptophyta > Pinopsida > Cupressales > Cupressaceae > Sequoia > Sequoia sempervirens. The sequence continues at coordinate 48,619 of VDFB02322240.1, read as the reverse complement.
TGAACATTGGACCTTCTAAGAGTCCTTTAATCATTAGACCTCCTAAGAGTCCTCTAATCATTGGACCTCCTAAGATTCCTTTAATTATGTTACCTCCCAATTCAACTCCTAAGCCACTTCTTATCATAGGACCACCACAACACCAACCAAAACCTCCAGGGGTTATCTTAAATTTTGTAAGGAAACTTAATAGTGACAATATTTTGTAACAACCGAGTTACAATGTCATTGCTCATACATACAACACAAGGAACAATAGGCAACTAGAAACCATACCTACTCCATTACCACTTCATTAACCGATCTTTCCTAGTGTTCCTCATTTTCCTTTGCATAGTGGAAAGGAGTATGATCTTGTAGAACAACTTCATAACACTCTTGCTAAGATATCCTTGTGGGATTTCATTCAAGCACCGTATTATTATCATAGCATGCATCAAAATGTATTACAACAATATTTTATCCCTCCTAGTGTGCAACCAAATGATGTAGCAACCCTAATTTGAGGTATGAACTTGATCAACTTAGACATTACCTTTCATCAAGATGAGTTACCTCCATTAGAAGTGAAAAATCTCAAAATGATGCCTTCATGGTAATGGTTGTCATTAACAAATGTGGAATAAAAATTACCTTCATTGAAAATGGTTTGAACCTTAATGTGTGTAGTGTGAACCTCTTGAATACGATTGGAGTGTCCATAAGACTAAGATTGAAATGGATTCCTTATCTATTCGTGGTTTTGATAATATGGGAAAACAACCACTTGGAGTGATAAAATTGTCTTTTAGAGTTGGAAAGGTCACATTGAAAACTCCTATTCATGTCATGCCCAGTAACATTTCATATAATATTCTCTTGGGTAGACCTTGGATTCATGAAATGAATGTGGTACCTTCAACTCTTCATCGTTTAATGAAATATTTCTATAACAAAGTTTATACAATCAAGGTTGACCCTCATCTAGAAAGTTGTTTGCACACTAAGAAAGACAAGGAAATTCCTTTGAAAACATTGATACCAACTTCAAAAATAGAACCCATGCAAGACGAACGAAAAGAGAACAATATTGAAAAAGTCACAAAGTTATTGGATGATTATTGGCGTTCATTGGATTTCACACCTACATTCATGGGCTAATACAAGATTCCACAAAAAAAATGAAAAGAGAAATAAAAAAACATAATATCAACACAAGATGAGTCATCAAAAGCATGCGAGTCCATAACTTTTAGCAAACAAGAGGAAATCGTAAATTATACATCCACATATGAAGAGTGTGATCATGAGACACTACCAAATCCAAAGAAATGGAAAAGCTTTAAAGCAGAGGTTATGAGCTTTTGAAACAACTAGGCTATAATGGAAAAGGATGTGGTGCTAGAGAACAAGGTATTTGTGTCCCTATAGAGCCTAACACACAAGAAACAACTAGTGGTCTTGGTTATTGTCCTTCGAAAGAAAAAAAAAAGCACCAAAGAAACCTTCACTTAATATCAATGTCATCACACAAAACACTCCTAAGACATCTCCAACCACATGTATTAGTAATGCTTGGGTTTCATTTAGATTCTACACCCTCCTTTAAGGGAGAGTACAAAATCTCACAATCAAAAGAGTCTTTTGTATGTATGACACCTTGTAGTAATCAAGAGATACCTTTGTCACAAAAGAAAGGAACATTTTCTACTATTGATCAAGAGAGTACCTTGTTGTTTAGCTTCTCCAAGATTTCTTGATACCTCTCCATCCAAGAACATGAAAGAAATTTTACAACAATAGCTCATTTTTTGCATATCATAGATTTCATGGTCATTCAACTAATGAAAGGCTTTGAGTAATAAAATTCAACATATTAAGGATTGTGGTGCTAGATCCATGTGTTGATGCATCTATTTCCTATAATTGATACTAATTGTCATGCTATTATGTTTCTCATCACTATGTGGCATTAGTAGTTTTATGTGTCTTGTTGATTGCCATTCATGGTGGTACAATCTAAGGTGCAACCATATCTCTTTTGGCAGAAACATGATAGTTCTTGGTGGTTGTATTTGTCTCTATGATTGAGGGGCAAGGACAACTAGTTTTGGGAGTGTGCTTTCTTTCCAAGGATCCTCTCTTTCTCTACTTAAAATACCAACATAGCAAGTATGTTGACATTTTAAGTAGGGGTATATTGTCCCTCGTTCATTGTTTGCATGTCCCTTCTAGTGATAGTATCATACATATCCTCGGAAGTGTGATCATTACATTGGCACTATTATTTGCACCACTTGAGGTGAGTTCTATTTGGCACCCCCTGAGGTGACTTTTGTTTTGTACCCTCTGAGGTGAGTTTCTTGCTTCACTTTATTCATGGAAGTTGAATTTAGTGTAGCATTAGAATAGCATATTAGTCATGATTGTGGTTCCTTATCAAAGTTATCAAGAGGTATAACTTTGGTATGACTAGTACAATGGGAGCCTATACCTAGCAGGACTTCCCATTACCAACTTTTTGAGGCTCACCTAGTGGACACTAGGTTTCACTAGCCCTTGTGAATGTATTTTTCACAGCCACCAAGCATAAAACAACTTGCTTTCATGTGGAGCCACATGTTTCATAAGTGTTTTTACATCCTTATGAGTGTATTTGATGGACATGGCACAATACAACTTGATAGTTCATCTTTCTTTCCTCATTGCATTAATTGTATGCTTGTGTATCTTGTTTTGTTGTTGCATAATTAACATAGGCATGTGTCTCTTTGTGCTTTTGTTGTATTGTCGTGAGATCTTAGATCTTGGGGGATTGATCATCCTCCTTGACCTTTGTTGTCTTATCTTTCCAAAAATTGTATAATTAGACCTCCCTTGATGCTTTTTTGTCTACTTTAGTGTGAATTTGAGCGTAGGGCTCATCCTCTCACTAAAGTGGGGGCTAAAAGTAGTGTTAGAAAATATACTCCTTTAAATTTTCACACTATGTTTGGATCCCTTAATTTAATTGGATTTAACTAAGCCTCTAATTCCCTAAATTCTACATCTCCAAGCCTAATTAATTGCAAATTCCAAAATGGGAATTATAATTTAATTGATGTAATTATTATTTTTATCACCCTAAAATGAATGGGTCTTGATAATTTAGGTATGAACTCATTTTCCCTTGGGTGAAGGGGTCCCCTTTAAGCTCACAAGTTCAAATCTTAAACATGTTTCTGACAGCATCTTAAGGTCCTAAATTCAAGTTTTAAGTGTCATCTTCTAATGTTTAATTTTTGGGAAATTAGAAAAATACTATAAATACCTATTTATTTTATTAATTCAAATCATCTAGCAAGAGGGAAATTTTCACAAGAGAAAATATTATTGTCAAGAGCATTGAAGAGAATATTTCTCAAGCATTTGTTGCAATATTCAAGATCTCAAACATCATGTCAAAGCTATTTGCATTCATGCATATTTTTAGAGCTAACATTGTGATGTAGGTTTCAAGCATTCAAATCAAGATTCAAGCATCAAGATCAACATCCAATCAAGCCACTTCATCGAAGATCAAGACCTTGGAGAGATCTATCAAGTTTTAGTCTTTCAATGGTTTCAAATCAAGGGTTTGGTGAGTTGCAACATATCACTTGTTCATTCGTTATTATTTTCATGTTTCATTGTTTCAATTCAAGATTTAATTACCAAAACAAGGTTTGACCAAAGAAAACCCCCATTCACTCAAAACAAACAATTGTTCCTTCTTGTGTGTTTTGTAGATCTTAGGTTAAAGAAGGATTGAAGATCTATCAAAAGAGAAAAATTTGAAAAGTTGTCAAAGTTGTCGTCAAGCCATGGAAACTCACTTTTAGAATTTATTTCCAAACTTATGATTGTGAAATCTAGAGGAATCAAGAGTGCAGACATAGAACCAATGGACTCTAAAAGAAGTTTTTCAACCCCTGTAGCTACACCCATTCGCCATAGGGAAAATGAGTCCTAGAGGACACTCAATATCAACACTTTGGTGAAAGGTGCAAAAATACTTAACCTCCTTAGATCTACCAGAAAGTTGTAGGCTCCATTAGATTAAGGTTTAAGCTATTGATTTCAAGTGTTACTTTTCATTTTTGGGTTTATTTACTATTTTTAGTCTTTTCTTCAAAAGTGTTGTTTCAGCAGATCTGCCTCGTCCTAGATCATAGGGAAAATAGCAAGATCTCCTTTAGGGTTTACTCACCTAAAGGCTGAAAGTCAATCTTAACTTAAGGGATATCTTTTTTCTAATAAGATAGAGGGAGATAGGTGCAAGATACCCCTTTTTTCCCCTTCTATTTATAGTAAATTATTGATGAACCCCCATTTTAATAGAAAGGATCCATCTCCCTTCATTTCAATGAGTACATGTTTTCATGAAGGCTTCTACCAAAACATTCATGAGGATTTTCTATGCTTTCCTATTTTTTATGTATTTATGGTGGGAAGGGACTGAAATCGTTCTCCCTGTGGTTGTCACTTTGATTTGTCCACTCCTGTATACATCATATAAACATTGCATTCTACATCATTTTGAAGCATTCTTTCATACAATTCATGGACTTCATTGGCGGCTATGAGAGCGTATGTCTTCAAGGCATTGTGAGAAATAGTTCACTTTCCTCGTCTATGCTTCAACACTTTGTAGGGATGTCTACTAACGCCAGAGTAAACTAAAGCATGTTATGTTTTGATGCATCTTTAACACAATTTTAAAGCTCCCACTTTGGCATAGACCATGGGTATTGGCATCATAGCTGTGAACTACGTTTTCTTGAAAGTTTCTAAAGCCTTTTCTTCAGATCCATTTTGATGTTTATTCTGTAATTATTCATTCCATTAGATAAGTGAGGCGTGCAGTCTTATATCTACAAGAACTGCATTGGTTTGAAAGTTTCTAAAAGGTTTTTCAGTATCCATTCAATGCATATCCTGCTTTCTTGCATACATCTTAAACATTCATTTAAACTATGTAAGAGCCTTAACTCTGCATTCATATCGCCATGTTCTTGATTTTTTCTCAAGCCACGCCTTATCTCTAAACATCCCCATAATCTTTACATACATATCTACATGCATTCTACAAGGCTTGATAATAGCACGAGTCTTAGAAGATGGAGATTAACACATGTTTAAAGGAACTTGTAAAAATCTGCAATAAGAACATCAGATATATATCTGTATCATTCTAGCATGATGTTATAAGGATGGTAATGGTTTTATACGTGTAATTTTGTATTGTTGACAAAGGAATTCTATTAAGGCTTAGGATGCATTTTACTTTTGCACAGGGCGGTTAAGTTTGAAATCAAAGGAATTCTATTAGGGTTTAGGATTAGGTAGTGAATGAGGTATATTGAATTTAAATAGTGGTACCTATATTTTGATTACTATGTTCTACAATTTATTGGTCATTGTGGTAAGACGAGTTGTACTCTTATCTAAACACTTTTAATCTATTGTCATCCAAGAATCTATCTTGTAACATAACAAATTTCCATTAACTACAGAATGGTATTTCAAACCTGCATCCATTACTGTATTCTTCCTCATGCTGCATGTGATGTGATCAAGATTTTTCTCTGTGTAATCGGAGGGAATCCCTCGTCTTGCAAGACAAGGAAACCTAGTTTTTATGAATCCTTGCATCCTTTGTAAGAATTATGACTGACAATGTGGATGTTTCACTTTTGTAAAATTTGTCAGAGAAGATTCTCCCTCCAGGTTTAAGAGAAGTAGTTGAGATAATTTCAAAGCAAAAATATTAAGGTACTTGGTTCTTTTATTCTCTAAGGAACGGTTTTTGGTAAATAAGATCTTAAAAAAGTATATTTTGAATTTGCTTAATTATGTCTATTTTTTATAAGGTTAACTTATATTTGTGAAATAAGGATTGGTTGAAGCTTAGTGATTAAAACTTAAATAAGTAGTGGGGTTATAAATAAATAGAGAAGATATGCAAATAATAATCAGAAAAATTTTAAGTTGAAAACTTTGGTTTTTAAAGAAAAAAGAAGGTTGAGTCATAGTGGAATAAGTTGTCATGAATAGGTCTTGATTTTGAGATTAAATTCAAAATGATTTATATTTTATTTCACATAGACAAAAGAATAAGTATGTAGGACTTAAAATGGTGTTGAATATTTTATTTAGTTGAAAATTGTAAATTAGAATGGACTATCATGGATAGGATTAAGTTATTCTTATTATAATTACAACATTGTTAATGTAGTTCAAGTTTTCCTAAATGAGTATAGAATATTTATTCTTGAATGTTGGTAGAAAGTGAATCATAAATTTTATGCCAAATGACCAATAATTATACATTATATTTTGCGAGGAATTTCCTTAAAATAACTTAGAAGACATTAAGGTGTTACTCAAGTTTCTTATATTTCTTTGGAGATTGAAATGTTTAACAATACATGTTTTATTTTCATATTCACTATATGAATGTTATTGAAAAATTTACATATAATAGGAGTTAATTACTATTGTTATTTAATCTGTTTAATTATTAACATTAACTTAATTTAATTCAATTAAAAAATATTTAGTGTAAGTAATCCTTATTTTATTTATACACGGTTTTCTTTTCTAATTAAATCCAAATTCATGGATGCTCATTGATTGATGTGAAAATCTAAATTCTTATACTCTAGTATTGTAAGCTTTTTTATATATACATGATGAAGCTAGTATTTCCGTGAGTGAATTAAACCTTAGATTTTATATTTTACATTCTCTTGATGAATAGTTAATTGGCTATCAAGATATTTTACGTTACATATGATGGACTATATCTTTTATCAATAATTAGATTGATGCTTTTATTAAGGAACACACATTAAAGTTATTCATCTCATGATAAAATTAAAATTCTGCTCACCATGAATAATTGGAAGAGTTTATGTTTAATTAGTTATTATGATGGATTTTCTAACCCCACTGAATAAGTGGAAGAGAATATGTATATTTAGTTATTATGATGGATTTTCTAACCCCACTGAATAAGTGGAAGAGCATATATTTGTTCAGTTATTATGATGGATTTTATAATCCCATTTAATAAGTGGAAGAGCATATGTTTATTTAGTTGTTATGATGGATTTTCTAACCCCATTGAATAAGTGGAATATCGCTCCCCACTAAATAAGTGGAAGAGCATACGTTTATTTAGTTGTTATGATGGATTTTATAATCCCACTGAATAAGTGGAATATCATTCACCGTTGAATAAGTGGAAGAGTAAGCATTATTATTAATTTAAAACCCAACAAGATTTAAGTGGTGATGTATTTAATTCTTTTTATTTATCCTATTTGGAAAACTGAATTTTATGGTATGCTCTCACCTCGCTATTAAGGATCTTGGTGATCAAAAAATGGATTCCAATCCAATAAACATTAGATGTCTTTCCTAATTATTGTTACTTTAGATGTTTCAATTAATGATTGGTTGTGAAAGGTTATAAAATATGTAATGTATTCTTATATCTTATCATTGGAACTAGACTTTTGTTGTATGCTCTCACCTTGTCATCATGGATATTGGTGATCAGAAATGCAGTTCAATCTAATGATCATTAGATGTTTTCTTTTATTGGTATTTCTCTAGCTGATACATATAATGTTTGAATATGGAAGAGAGTACAAACAATGTTTCTCACGTGGGTTTCAATCGATGAGGAACTATCTAGGAGTAACTAGACCCTAGAAAGGGTTGCACACCCACTAACACAAATATTAGATTTTATGACTATCAATAATAAACTAAGTTATTGGTAGTCCCTTTCTTGCTCGAGGGTTTGGCTAGAGTCCACATCGCTTCACAATACCAATATGGTTGGGAGGTGAGCAAGGTTACTTGATGTATGCATCATTACAAATGTTTGTATAAAGATGTTGGAATTCAATTTTATTGGTGTATGAAGTATTGTGCTATTTATTAATTTATAATGGCATAATGGTTATTATATAATTATTATGTGTAAAAAAAATTAGTAGAAATTTTAAGATTATCAGACTTGGTTGTTACATTAAATGATATTTTGAAGTATTTGATTTTCAAATTAATAACCTATAAATTATATTCAAAATGTTATAAGTGTTATGAATTCTATTTTTCTAAATATTTTGTCACATCCCAGTCAGAAGGACCCCTCTCACATGGGTATGGCTAGCAAAATAAATAAAATATTGAAGAAAATAAAAATTGTGGAGCTCGTGACCTTCTCCACGAATGACCCAACAAACATGAGGATGTTATAAAATCGGAGCCACTACCCCTCTCATAGAAGAGACAACTCAAATTAAATGTGAATGGTGCAAGTATGTTGTGCAGGGTTGCACAGTCAAAGAGGGCATGGTGAAAATTAAACAAAAGAAGTCTTCATGCCATTAAATGAGTATGGCGACCCATTACTTTGCATATAAATGATAGGTCTTGTAGAAATGGAGGTTCATTAATCATTAAAACCCCATAACCCATAACTATTAAAAAAAAAGCTTTGATTGGAAGGAAAGAAAGAAATTATGCGAAAATATTATAGAGTAGAGTAAGGCGAGAGGTGAGGAGGGATGCAAAGAAAAGCTGAGAAAGGGCATGCAGTGAGGGAAAGAGTATAAAATGGAGGCATAAAATCCAACTTCCACTATGGTTGCCAACATTGTCACTGCTTGAGGAAAAATGAAAGCTTTGGAACATAGATATAGATGCCCATGGGTCACTATGGATAAAATACTTTCACCAAAGGAGAATCATAATGGGAGGAAAAAGGAAATTTAGTGAAATGATGCAGACATAAGCCAAGGTGAAATCCATGTTCTACAACCTTAACAATCATTCTCCTTGTGTGAGCCAAGAGGAAGGTCTGTAATAAGCTATGAATGCCCATCAGAGTCAAGGAATATGGAAATGTGTGGGAGAAAAGGAAAAGGAAAAGGTAGAGAGAGGATGTTGACGGAGAAGGTAGGCGGTCTAGGAGAGAATGATAATAGAAGAATTTAAGGAAGAACCTAAGGGAAGCAACCAGATCATGCATATAGATGGGACAATAGTGCAAAACAAAGGAATTTTGGAAGTGCAAAAATTCACCCTATGTGAGAGGAACACAAGAAGGAACCTAGATGGAACCTAGCACCTGGAAATTCAAGGCAATGGAAGATAGATTTTAGTGTCCACACCATAAACTTCTTCGACATCATTCTTGAAGCTAAGTATACTCCTTTGCAATTAATCAATTAGAGTAGTTTTAAATTACTCTTACAGCCAAAAAGATTAATTTAGGATGGTTAAAGGATTTTTATGATAAATCACATAAAAATTCTACCATTAATGGGATATTGAGTTATAATTCAAGTAATAATAATGATAAAGAAGAAGACAATTCATCTTCTCTTATACATAGGTTAGAATTGCATACAATTTATGGAAGCTAAGAAAAAGAGGGCTCACGATTGATTTGATAAAATGCCTCCAAGAAATGTGGTCTTTAGTACTGCCTTAAGGTAAGGTATGTTCCAAATGAGTTACAAAAGACAAACCTTAGAAACATATGATTAGATAAAAAAAACTAATCTCCCATTTACTTACACTCATCTAGAGTATGAGAAGAGGGCACAATATGTAGAAAGGCTTGATTAAGAGGATTCCTATTAGATTTGCAAATGATAGGAGCCATTTTGTATCAGCACCACAAAGCTTCAGAGTAGAACTCAATGAAGAAGAATTGATATCCAAACTCTCTTGAATATGTTCGAAAGGTTATACATTTTCTTGCAGCTTTTGAAGCATGAATTTGGAATTGTTCCATGTTGCAGTTAAAAGTGACTAAATAAAAGTGATTTATGCTTATTTGTGAAAGGCTAGATAAATATAAATTAAATGTTACTTTTATTGATTTTAAATGAAATTAACATTCTTTATAAGAAAATGGAAATCAAAACCTAAGGGTAAGTAATATTAGTATGGTGCTCAAGAACTTGAAAAGTTAGGATTATGAGAAGTTCTTAAATCAAGAATTTGTTATAATCAAGGGTAAAATTATTTGAATACCCAAGTGAATGGAATTTTGAGCATACATTCAGTTCATTACATCTCTATATTGAGGCTTTAAGTGAATCAAGGTGGCAAAGAGTCCTAGATCAAATATTTAGTTGCAAGATAAACCTTATAATAGGAACCACACAACATATATAATTAATATGAGCCTTGGAATTTGGTTGCATAATATTGTAAGAAAGGGGTGACTTTGTTTAATGGCACTACGACCACTCTTTACTAAACATATCTTTAGTGTTGAAACTCAGTTCTTTTGATAATCCATTGATATCATGATAAATGTTTTATATGAATGCTTGATGTCTATCATTCTCTTAGATGCAAGAACCTTGATATTGAAATTATTATTATACCTATAATGGATTGTAATATAAGTATATGGAAGACAACTAATGTTAATTGACAATATGGTTGTGATCGAATGGTGAGATAAATCCTATGGGGCATCTCTTGATACCTTACTAATTACTATTAAGACTGAATGAAAAGTATGAATAAATTATCTAGTCCATTAACTAGACTATCATAATAATACACCATAGGGTAAAGGAAATTGAAACATTAAGAATATTATTAGTAAAACTATTATTGGGTTTATATTTTCATATGATGGTACAATGGACATAGTGTTGCCAACTTTCTTAAGTAGTACTCAAGAATTGATTATACTTAATACATGCTTATAAATATTGTTTTATGTTCTTCAAAGATATCAATTGACCCCTTGAGTATAAGAGCCTCAATAATGAACCTATTCTATGAGTTTCCAATGGAATGATTCCCTATGGGTTGTGTGAACCAAGCAAATTTTGTATTAAGTAATAAGCCTATCCCATAGGTCAATGAGATGAACATATAAGAGATTCAGGATGTTGAAACAAGATTATAAATAAAATGGGTGGAGTCTAGTACAAGACCTCGATATAATTAAGGGGAAGTGAAACTTTCGGTTGTGGGAACTTGTGCATAGGTATCCTTGAAAGGATTTGTGAGGAGAACTACGTGTGACTTTGACCTATTTGGAAGTCAGAATGTAAGCGGTCCTTGGGCGAAGGATGCCCTTGTGACTTCAAGTTCGTAGGGGGAGGTTCTAGGGGGGATAACTCCCAAATGTTAGGGTTGTTCTTGATTGGGTTGACCTCTCTTTAGTAGGCTTCGGTTTGAGGTTGAATGATTCCTGAATGGGTATTGATCAAGTTAATGGAATTTATTAATTGATATTTAATACATAATAGGTTTCTATTAAAAGAAATGAAGGGATTTAACTACTTTATAATGGGTAGTTGATTATACATATATGATGGGTAAATTCCATCAAGTGTGTTGGTTCCATGTATCTCTTATGTGTCTACATAATTTAACTTCATATCTAGATGTCTTTATGTATAGGACCATGTATCTTTTGATTGTGATTGTGTCTCATGTTATGTATGACCTGCCCAAGAGTGAACCTATGGGATATTTGAGTAGTGAAGGTAGTCATTGGACCGTGCCAATGACTGATGTCTGAGCTAATGCTAGGGATTAGTTTGCATTCACCTAGTTCACGGAGGTGAAGGTAGCGGGGTACCCTGGTTATGATATGGTCATAGTGGTTCCATGGGTAGGGACCCATCTATGTAGGTAATGGTAATCTGGGGCTAACCATGTATTGAGAGGGTTCATTGGTTGGCACTGGTAGGCATGGAAGTGACTGATGACATGTGTTACCCGGGATTGTGAAGAAGATAGCTGACAATACCACTAAGGTCACAAGGTGGTATATTTTGGGAGCTACTTCTTCCTGGGTGTACAAACTTGTTGTTGGTAGCCTATAGGTGATTGAAGTCAAAATCCACTAGGTTTGGTAGGTTCACTACTTGGGGAAACCCTTGGGATGGTGGACAAACCCGCAATTTAGTATGGGATGCACCGAATCCCCTTCCCAGTTGACAAACTATATACCTAGCCTTGCAGGGTTGAGGACGAACCCATGATGTAGTATGGGATACACTAAATCCTCTTCCCATTTGTCTAATGGTGTAGAAGACTGAAAGAAAGGATAGGACCCACAGTGTAGTGTGCAATGCACTAAAATTCTTCTATCTTGGATGCATTATGGACATGTGTTAGCCATTGTAATCATCCATTGTGGATGTAATGTATGTTGGATCTCGTCACTATGTGTATGTGTTGTTTGTTGGATCTCATCACTGTGTATGTGATGTATGTTGGGGCTTTCCACTGTGTATGTGATGCATGTTGGAGCTCGTCACTATGTATTTTTGATGTATGTTGGAGCTCGTTATTATGTATTCATGATGTATGGCACAACTCTTCACTGTGTATATGTGATGTATGTTAGAGCTTGTCACTATGTATTGGTGATATATGTTGGATTGTGCCACTAATGTAAATGTGAAATACATATGAGACAATCTTTGTTGTACTTGTGATGTACATATAAACTAATCACCATTATACTTGCGATCTTTGTATGATCTAGACACTGTTGTACTTGTGATTTGTGAACAACCCAAACATTGCACTTGTGATCTATGTATGATCAAGCACTTTTGTACTTGTGATATGTATATGGAGGAATGCTTGTGACAGCCATTGCATGTGATCTTTGAGAATATGATATGAATGACCTCTTGTGAATATTGTGAATGTTTATACACTAATGTTTGGAAATGATTGGTATGGACCCAACACTTGATAGCAAGTTATTATCATTACATTATAAATGAATATGTTGATAGCTTACATGCACTAAACTAATAGTTATGATTTAAAGGTGAGATAATAGATCTCATACAAGAGGAGAGGTTGAAATCCCTCTATCATTGTGGGACGAACTATGATGCCTCTAATTCCCATGAGGGGGTACCTAGGTAGGGTTTCTATGAACCCTCGAGGCTTAGGTCATAGGTCTAGGAATGACCCTAGTTGTATGAGCTCAACACCTTTGAGTGTAAGAATATAAGTGTGACGTTGATTTATCATCACCAGGGTGAATGTTGAGTTATTGAAATGAACACTTCTAATCTATATGGAAAATGCTTGGTTGGTTAAGTTGGTAGTTGTGCATAGTTTAAAAAATAAATTGTTGTGCCCGAGATGGGGATTTTACATTGGTATCAAAGCAACCAAGTTCAAATGTTGGACCTATGAGGCTCACTTGAATCTGGGTTATGTTGTCTTACACTACCAACCAACCATAACCAAGTTAGTCACTTGATATGTACATAATTGTTTTGAGTATCTTAAATAGACTTTTAAGCTCTTAAGAATTGATTTCTAGTATTAACTAAGGAACCCTTGATGGGTTGAAAGGAAAAATTGGATATATGAATTATAAAAAGGTAAATCAGAGTGCATAGTAGAAGCTTAAGATATTTTATGATTGTTATTTCCCCTAACATACTGGTTCGATTTGATTTTATCCCTTGATATGAGATTATAACCCACCTAGTGAGTGACATGACTAGGGCCATGGGACCCTAGTGAGAAATTGTATGATATTCATTATGATTCGTACTTGGCACCCTGCAGGAGTTACTTGTAAATGTGTATATCTAATGGCATAAAATTGACCTCGTTTAATAAAAATCAACAACTAATATCAAAATGGAGGATTGGATTAAGTGAAAATGTTTACTCGAGGGTATATTTTTATTGTGTGCCCTCTTAAATATTTTAACAATTATTCCCCATTGGCCAAATTAGGGAAAAGGGAACCACCGAAGAGGGAAGAATAAGGGATTCAAAAGAAATTAAATTATCTAGTAACACTTAATAAAAAATAATAATAACAAAGGTAACCTTCAAATAAGTTGTGATGGCTTATCCTAAGGGGTGAAGGATGCCACATCTAGGTTAGAAGGACCCCTCTCATGTCGGTATGGTTGGTAAAATAAATAAAAGCCTGAAGAAAATAAAACTTGTGGAGGTCATGACCTTTTCCACGAATGACCAAATAAATATGAGGATGTTATAAAAATGGAGCCATCTACCCCTCTCACGGAAGAGACAACTCGAATTAAATGTGAATGGTGCAAGTATGTTGTGCAGGATTGCATAGTCAAAGAGGGCATGGTGCAAATGAAACAAAAGAAGTCTTCATGCCATTAAATGAGTATGGAGACCCATTACTTGGCACAAAAATGATAGGTCATGTAGAAATGGAGGCTCTTTAACCATTAAAACCCCATGACTCTATATCTATTAAAAAAAAGATTTGATTGGAAGGAAAGAAAGAAATTGCACATAAAGAGTATGGAGCAAAATAAGGCAAGAGGTGAGGAGGGATGCAAAGAAAAGCTGAGAAAGGGCACACAGTGAGGGAAAGAGTAAAAAATGGAGGCATAAAAGCCAACTTCCACTGTAGTTGCCAACATTTTCACTACCTGAGCAAAAATGAGAGCTTTGGAACATGGATATGGACGCCCATGGGTCACAATGGATAAAATATTTTCACCAAAGGAGTATCACGATGGGAGGAAAAAGGAAATTCAGTGAAAGGATGCATACATAAGCCAAGGTGAAAACCATGTTCTACAACCTTATCCATCATTCTCCTTGTCTGAGCAAAGAGGAAGGTCTATAATGAGCTATGAACACCCATCAAAGTCAAGGAATAAGGAAATGCATGAGAGAAAATGCAAAGGAAAAGGTAGAGAGAGGATGTTGAGGGAGAAGGTAGGTAGTAGGAGAGAAAGATAATAGAAGAATTTAAGGAAGAACCTAAGGGAAGCAACCGGATCATGTAGATAGATGGGAAATAGTGAAAAACAGAGGAATGTTGGCAGTGCAAAAATTCACCCTATGTGAGAGGAACACAAGAAGGAACCTGGAAGGAGCCTGGCACCTAGAAATTCAAGGCAATGGAAGACAAATTTTAGTGTCCACACCATAAACTTCTTCGACATCATTCTTGAAGCTAAGTATACTCCTTTGCAATTAATCAATTAGGGTAGTTTTAAATTACTCTTACAATCAAAAAGATTAATTTTGGATGGATAAAGGATGTTTATGATTAATAACATACAAATTCTACCATTAAGGGGATATTGAGTTACAATTCAAGTTATAATAATGATAAAGAAGAAGACAATTCCTCTTCTCTTATACATAGGTTAGAATTGCATACAATTTATGGAAGCTAAGAAAAAGAGGGCTCACAATTGGTTTGATAAAATGCCTCAAATAAATGTGGTATTTAGTATTTCCCAAAGGTAGGGTATGTTCCAAATGAGTTGCAAAATACAAGCCTTAGAAATATATGATTAGATGAAAAACTAATCTCCTATTTACTTACACTCATCTAGAGTATGAGAAGAGGGCACAATATGTAGAAAGGCTAGATTAAGAGGATTCCTATTATATTTGCAAATGATAGAAGCCATTTTGTACCAGCACCACAAAGCTTTGAAGTAGAATTTAATGAAGAAGTCCAAACTCTCTTGAAAATGTTTGAAAGGTTATACATTTTCTTTCAGCTTTTGAAGCATGAATTTGAAATTGTCCCATGTTGTAGTTAAAAGTGACTAAATAAAAGTGATTTATTCTTATTTGAGAAAGGTTGGATAAATATAAATTAAATATTACTTTTATTGATTTTAAATGAAATTAAAATTCTTTATAAGTAAATGGGAATAAAAATGTAAGGGTAACTAATATTAGTATGGTGCTCAAGAACTTGAAAATTTAGGATTATGAGAAGTTCTTAAATCAAGAATTTGTTATAATCAAGGGTAAAATTATTTGAATACCCAAGTGAATGGAATTTTGTGTAGACATTCAGTTCATTACATCTCTATATTGAGGCTTTAAGTGAAACAAGGTGGTAAAGAGTCCTAGATCAAATATTTAGTTGCAAGATAAGCCTTATAATAGGAACCACACAACATATATAATTAATAAGAGCCTTGGCATTTGGTTGCATAATACGCTAAGAAAGGGGTGACTTTGTTTAGTGGCACTACGACCACTCTTTACTAAACATATCTTTCATGTTGAAACTCAATGCTTTTGATAATCCATTGATATGATGATAAATATATGAATGCTTGATGTCTATCATTCTCTTAGATGCGAGAACCTTGATATTGAAATTATTATTATACCTACAATGGATTCTAATATAAGTATATGGAAGACAACTAACATTAATTGACAATATGGTTGTGATCGAATTGTGAGATAAATCTTATGGAGCATCTCTTGATACCTTACTAATGATCATTAAGACCGAATGACAAGTATGAATAAATTATCTAGTCCATTAACTAGAATATCATAATAATAAACCATAGGATAAAGGAAATTGAAAGATTAAGAATATTATTAGTAAAACTATTATTGGGTTTATATTTTCATATGATGGTCCAATAGACATAGTGTTGCCAACTTTCTTAATAGTACTCAAGAATTTATTATACTTAATACATGCTTATAAATATTGTCTTATGTTCTTCAAAGATATCAATTAGCCCCTTGAGTATAAGAGCCTCAATAATGAACCTATTATATGAGTTTCCAATGGAATGATTCCCTATGGGTTGTGTGAACCAAGGAAATTTTGTATTAAGTAACAAGCTTGTCCCCCAAGTCAATGAGATGAACCTATAAGAGAGTTAGGATGTTCGAACAAGATTATAAATAAAATGGGTGGAGTTAAGTCTAAGACCTTGATATACTTAAGGGGAAGTGAAACTTTGGGTTGTGGGAACCTATGTGTAGGTATCTTTGAAATGCTTTATGAGGAGAACTACGTGTGACTTTGGCTCATTTGGAAGTGGGAACGTAGGCGGTCCTTGGGTGAAGGATTCCCTTGTGACTTCAAGTCTGTAGGGGGAGGGTCTAGGGGGGGTAAGTCCCAGATGTCGGGGTTGTTCCTGATTGGGTTGACCTTCTCTCTTTAGTAGGCTTCAGTTTGAGGTTGAATGGGTCCCGAATGGGTATTGATCAAGTTAATGGAATTTAATAACTGATATTTAATACATAATAGGTTTCTATTAAACAAAATGAAGTAAGGGATTTAACTACTTAAAATGGGTAGTTGATTATATGTATATAATGGGTAAAGTCCATATTGTGTTGGTTCTGTGTATCTCTTATGTGTCTATGTAATTTAACTCCATATCTAGAGGTCTTTTTGTATAGGCTCATGTATCTGTTGATTGTGATTGTGTCTCATGTTATGTATGCCCTGCCCAAGAGTGAACCTCGAGGATATTTGAGCAGTGACAGACAGTCATTGGACCGTGCCAATGACCGATGTCTGGGCTACTATTGGGGATTAGTTTTCATTCACCTAGTTCATGGAGGTGAAGGTAGCGGGCTAACCTGGTTATGATACGGTTGTAGCAGTTGCACGGGTAAGGACCCATCCATGTGGGTAACGATAATCTGGGGCTAACCGCATATTGAGAGGGTTCACTGGCTATCACTAGTAAGTACAGAAGTGACCAATGCCATGTGTTACTCAGGATTGCGAAGAAGATAGCTAAAAATACCACTAAGTTCACAAGGTGGTATATGTTGGGAGCTACTTCTTCCTGGGTGGAAAAACTTATCATCGGTGGCCTATAGGTGATTGAAGTCGTATTCCATTGGGTTTAGTAGGTTCACTACTTGGGGAAACCCTTGGGATGGTGGACGGACTTGCGGTGTAGTATGGGATGCACTGAATCCCCTTCCCAGTTGACAGACTATATACCTAGCCTTGTGGGGTTCAAGACGAACCCGCGGTGTAGTATGGGATGCACCAAATCCTCTTCCCATTTGTCTAATGGTGTAGAAGACTAGAAGAAAGGATAGGACCCATGGTGTAGTGTGCAATGCACTTATATTCTTCTATCTGGGATGCATTATGGACATGTGTTAGCCATTGTAATCAGCCATTGTGGATGTAATGTATTTTGGATCTTGTCACTATGTGTATGTGATGTTTGTTGGATCTCATCACTATGTGTATGTGATGTATGTTGGAGCTTGCCACTATGTATGTGATGCATGTTGGAGCTTGTCACTATGCATTTTTGATGTACGTTGGAGCTCGTTATTGTGTATTCATGATGTATGGCAGGGCTCATCACTGTGTACATGACATGATGTATGTTAGAGCTTGTCACTATGTATTGGTGATATATGATGGATCCTGCCACTAATGTAAATGTGAAATGCATATGAGACAATCATTGTTGTACTTGTGATGTACATATAAACTAATCACCATTGTACTTGTGATCTTTGTATGATCCAAACATTGTTGTACTTTTGATCTGTGAACGATTGAAACATTGCACTTGTGATCTATGTATGATCATGCACTTTTGTACTTGTGATATGTATATGGAGGAATGCTTGTGACAACCATTGTGTGCAATCTTTGAGAATATGGTATGAGTGACCTCTTGTGAATATTGTGAATGTTTGTACACTAATGTTTGGAAATGATTGGTATGGACCCAACACTTGATGGCAAGTTATTATCATTACATTATAATTGACTATGTTGATAGCTTACATGCACTAAACTAATAGTTATGGGTTAAAGGTGGGATAATAGATCTCATACAAGAGGAGAGATTGAACTCCCTCTATCATTGTGAGATGAACTACGATGCCCCTAATTTCCATGAGAGGATACGTAGGTAGGGTTGTTGTGAACCCTTGAGGCTTAGGTCATAGGTCTAGGAATGACCCTAATTGTATGAGCTTAACACCTTTGAGTGTAATTATATAAGTGCACGATGTTGATTTATCGTCACAGGGTGAATGTTGAGTTATTGAAATTAACACTTCTAATCTATATGGAAAATGCTTGGTTGGTTAAGTTGGTAGTTGTGCATAGTTTTTTTTTTTAAAGTGTTGTGCTCGAGATGAGGATTTTACATATTTTTATTATCACTTAAAGATATTATTTGTTGATTTTTAGAATATAAATTTAATTATTTATTTTAGAACACAATTTAATACTTTACAAATTTATATATTAGACTCTTTTATTTTTTTAATTATTTTTATCATTTTTATTTATAAAATTAAATTTTATATTATTTTTATAAATTTATGTAAAATCTTGTATAAATTTAAAGTGACTAAATGATTCTTGTACCAATTAATTTTAGTTTTAGAATATTTTTCAATAAATAAATAAATAATTCAAAAAATAAATAAAAATTTATGATCATCAAAATTAATAAAATACATTACTATTCAAAACATTATTCTACTAAATAAATAACCGTTCAATAATTAGTTTCAAAGAGATTAAATGGAACATTCAACTTTATGAACTTAAGAAAACAGCAAATCAAAATCTCTTAGGCAGGTAGAAGGAATATAATTTAAATTTTACATCTAGATTATTACAACAAATAACTGAAGTTGCACTCTTTAAAGGTTTCATACAAATTCTTTCTTCCTTGTCTTATAATTGCTCCTATTTTTTTTTAATCACAATTTGAAGATATAAGAACAAAATAACATTAATATGGTATTCCTAAAAAAACAATTTTAGCTTGGTACCTATGAACTTATGCTATAGAATGCTTTCTGTCATAGACAGTTTTCCATTTCTCTGATTTGTAAACATTTCAATAATATTGTTTCCTTATGAAAAGGAATGAAAATTGAAGTTTTAAAACATCTATACACAATTCGTAGGAAGCCGTGAATAGACTTATCTAAACATGCATCTGTTGCTTTCCTTACATGCAGAGATTACATGCAGTTACAAACAGTTTGTTCAATATGCATGGTATACTCAATGAATTGCATGACGGTGAGTGGCGGTGCATGGTGGTGCAGATCCAGAACTGAATGATCATGAGCATCACTTCTCAACAAACTTTGCTTCTGAGAATGATGATGAGGTCAGTGAGGGCGGCGTGTGACGGATCCTGCAAGCTTGATAGGCTCATACAGGCATTTCTTTTCGGTGCTCTTGGGCGGGGCCTCGTATGAAAGCGGAGGTGGCGTGCAATATTTCTTATATTTAAATTCCTTAAGCACATCCTCGTGCTTTGTATGCTGTTTGTGTGTCTGTTTCACCTTTTCTTCAGATCCACATATCGGAACGCGCAATGACGACGTGCTTCGGTTGTCAAAATAATCATCTCCTCCACACCACCTGAGAAGCAATCGAAACATGTTAATATTTATTGCTCTATTAAAACTTTAAAGAAACATGGAATTCCAGCTTTACACATAATAGTTCCACAATACTCACACCAGACTGCAAAATGTAAGCCTCTGCAAATTTTCTGAAATATAATCAAGTTAACATCTTAACATTAGTCCATTCTAACCGCAGTAAGCGAAATAATTACTTAAAGAAAAAATTCCAAACATCTAAAGATCTTGGAAGGTTAATAAAAAGTAGATATAAACTCGGTATAACAGGCGACTACTGGCTAGGTCTGCCATTTTTTCAGCAAAGGCTTTCTGATTTCTAAATTACAATATCCATATTCGACGTTACATCCGTTATTCAGGTTTCCAGTTTTTTAGCAGAGATTCAGATAGAGAATTTAGGGTTTTCCAGTAGATATATCTGCAATTTTGACTTTATGTCGCGAAAAATTTCCCTCGTCTATTTAATATCGGCTCAAAAATTAAAAACCATTCGAACACATAGGATTCAAATTCTATATTCCAAGAATTTTAGTATGAATTACTGAAAACTTCAAACCAGCGGATTTTAGGGGAATTACGTAGAGTGAACATCATATCAAGAAAAATACAGTATGATGAAAATAATTACCTGATAAATTTGGGAAGTTTAGGGTTGTTACTTTCCTTCAAATATCTCTTTAGAACCCTGGCAATTATTATATACCAAGAAGGTGGATTTCTCTTAATTTAAGTATGAGAACATTAATTTTCCTGAGCGGTAGAACATCTCTTCGTTATCTGAATTAATTTATACGATACTAATTCTTGAAATAATTTAACATCGCGTTCTTTAATTTAAGGATCTACACTTTCAGAATCTATAACGAGAGAATAAAAATGTATTTAAAAAGAAAAAAGAACATCAAATTTCTATGAAGTAGTTAAAACCCCTGATTCAAATCGCCATGAAAACACTTGGAGATTGAGGAAAGAAGTACTGAAAATACACGATCCAACATATGTTTGTAAATCTACGCTACAAAAAATCAGCAGGACTGCTCGCTAAGCTAGTAATATTTTCTTATATTACTTCTCATAAAGCAGCAGTAACATGAACCGTTGAAGTTTAACCCTCCGATTTCAACACTGGAAATTTCAACATAAATCTCCCTAGAGTTTAATATTCAAGAATTTACGTGAGGAAAAGATAAAACTGCCAATATCCAGAAAACAATAAAGATCAAAACTATATAGCTGAGCTAAATACCTGATAGATTCAGGAGCGCTATAGTAATTTGGCTGCAGCTCCATATTTCCGTTCAACAACTTCTAATTGAAGTTTATCAACTGATTAACAGAAAACCTTGGCCGTTTGCGTCACACACACGGACGGTTAAAAACGCTCTCAATTCGCAAGACTTTAACTCAATTTTGGATCAATGCTTGAATTCTGAAGATAACAAAACCTAACACGCTTATAGGAAAAATTAGAAAAAAAAACGGTGCGGATTTCAGTACTACAATTAGCTATTATCCAAAAATTTATGACGCCAGTAGTGCATGTACCGTTTCAAACTAATCTAGTTTTTTTTTGGACTGTGGAAGTGTAAAATTGAGCCGTTGACACATGGCATCTCAAGAAAATTTATTTTGGGTCATTCTAGTGAACTATTATATTTGGAGCGCAAAGGAACTCATCTTCTTTGGGGTGGGCACGGGCAAACTATTTTTAAAAAAAATTGGGCTGCATGATATTACATTCTAAGTCTTTCAAAATAGGATAAGTTTTAGATATACTTGAAAGTTTCTTTTAAATTGTATCTATGTTATATTATTCTTAATTTCGTCTTCTTTTTTTTTTTTTTCTTTCTTTTTTTAAATGGAATAGTATAAAAATTGGACTGTATGGTACTGCATTTTATGGTTTCTCAAAATAGAATAAGTTTGGATATATATGAAAGTTTTTTTTTTAATTGTAATTATGTTATGTTATCTTTAATTTCATTCTTAATTTTTTTTTTTCTTATTTTAAATGAAATAGTGTAAAAAAATAGACTGCATGGTATTACATTCTACAATCTTTCAAAATTGGATAAGTTTAGGTGTATATGAAAGTTTTTTTTAGATGTGTTATTCAAATTAATTATTTTTTTGTAAAGGAAATTAGTATATCAAATCATGTAGATAATATTTTGAATATTAAATATTAAATATTAAAATGTTAATTTAGAAAATTGTATATGAAGATATGGGACACTTATTTTTTATTACAATGATAATTACACGGAGAGGCATTCTACAGAAGAGCCTCTATCAACAAAAATAGATCAGGCTAAAAATGGAGTGCAAATGATAGTTAAAAGGATGGAAGTCGAATATTCTTCTAATGGTAGTGGAAGGGTGGTTTGTGTTGTCTATTTACTAGTGATTGAAATCTGAAATCTCCAACTAAAAAAAGGAATACGATAGAAGGTAGCGTAAGGCATGTGAAGGAAACCATGAGGCATGAGAATGTAACACACAGTAGCAGAAGAGTGGCATACTCTCATTAAAAGATATGGCTTTTTCATTGAAATGACCACCCTGTGCTCTGACTTCATTCAAAGTAGGTAAAAGAAAATGTCCTCTGCTTGATAAAAAACTTAGTTATGGCAGCCCAAAAACACTAGTGAAAGGCAATGGCAATTCAACTATTTTTGATGTGCTTTCTTATGGAGCCAAGTGAGATGGAGTGATTAATGAAACAAAGGTAGTAGCTTTATTAATTACTTTGGAATTTAACTTGGATTAAATTTTGCGGTTCTAAAGACTTGCAACATTGTGGTGATAGGCATTCATGGGTACATTCCAAGTTGCATGTAATGCAGATTTGCGACTCTGCATTGGTTGTTGTTCTAACTAAATTTCAGTTTCTGGCTGGCTCCATTTCATTTTCTTGGCCTTGCTAGTCCAATACTATTTTTTACGTAAGTTTGGTTCCCTTCGAAAGTTTCATAGATCATACCTTGGTGACAACATATTCACACCATCACTTTGTCATCAACCCCTCTTGTAGTAATTTTTTTACCATCTAAATTGGATCTTTCAAATTTACATCATAACCAGTATGATTTCTTTTTATTGCAAGTAACCCATAATGACATTATGTTTTTGTCATCATTTCATCATCATCTCTTTATGGAGATTACATAGCCATCTAAACTAAATTAGTTTTAAACCCACCTTCTAATTTGGTTTTGTTGGACTTTCCCTACAAAACTAGTTTACTTACATTCTCTCACATCCCACCCATTGTTGACATCGTCATGTCCTTTACTGATGTCATACCATCCAAAGCATCCCAATTTATGATAGCATCACCCTTTTCTAATGCCATCATCAAAGCATTCCATCTGCACTAGAAATTGAGCCATTATGAATTTGGTTTGTTGTGTTGGAATTTCCCACAAGTACAGTTTGAAGGAGCTTCTCCAAAATTTTGGTATAGACAAAAAATTCCACAAGAAGTTTAGTTGTAGCTCTAAAACCTACAAGTGCACTAGACTAACTAAAGCAAGTCATTAATTCATTTTTAATACCTACAACTACCAAATTTAAGTTAATGGAAAAAAAACTAATTCTTTATGTGGTTTTCACAAATCCAAAGATGAAAAAGGGATTATCATCTACCATAGATTTTATTTATAGGCTTAAAGTCAAACACACCATTCCCATATCATGATTTTGGCATTTTTTTGTGAGTGATTCTCCTATTTTTGGCATTCAATCCTATGAATCATTTTTGAAAAGTTACATGATAAGGGTGAAGGGAATTTTCTTTCACACCTCCTATTTGATTAAATTAGATTTAGAATGAACACATTCCTATTAAATTTTAGTCAAGGTAGTAGTTAGGGTATGTAACGTACTAACCCTTCTATAAAGTAAAAAAAAAAAAATTACACCAAATGAGTAAATAAACAAGTAACAATCCATTGTAATAAAAAATTTCATTTCTTTTATTGATAATTTCCAATCAAGATGCCAAAAATTTTACAACATGAATTCCTTTTCATTTCATATATACATCAAAGTAAGAAAGCATACAAATACATACATAGTTCAAAGAGCTTTGAACAAATAGTTGTAAGATGGTCTAGGATCCTTCCTTTCAAATCTTGGTTCTTCTATCACCTTTTGTGGAGGAGAAGTATCACTCAAGTGCTTTTCCGCAAACCACAAACTCTTAATGCAGTCCCCCACACATCTATCATTCAATAGATGGCCCTTCCCTTCGATGAAGAGATTGGTAGAGTAACCGATAACAACAACCAACTGAGCATAGTGTTGTGTCCTACATGACTAGAACTTTGCAATCCCACAATCCCAAACAAGCATGTAATAATGGATCATGGTGAACTGATAGTGTAGTCTCGGTAGTCACACAATCTACAGTGGAGTCTCAAACATTGCACTACTTTGGCCAAAGTGTTATATTCAGTAAACGATTGAGATTCATCTATCGCATACACTACTCAGGGCCGATTTGGCTTAAGGCTATCTTACACTACGCATAGGTATAGTCCTTCAATGGATAATCTGTCACCCTAGACTAACCTATCACCATTCTAATCTACTTGAAATGAATCTAGTTAACAAGCAAATATACAAGCTCCCTCCCATACTAGATTAACTATCCTAGGAGTAACACAATATTTTCTAGTTAAATTAATAACTTAGTCGGGTGTACCTCAAGTGACTCTTGCATTCAATCAAGCCTAGTATATAATAACTATGATATACACCAATCTCCTATTATGGAGTTCTTACAAACACAATATAAAAATAGACTAAAAGCTTCAATTCCCTTTTTCAAAGACACTCTTAATTACTTCTATCGCACATACAGAAAAGGTATTTTAGGAAAACATAGAAAACATAATAATTCCAAGTAATTAACAAGAAGAAGAGATCCCCATGCCTGTTATCACTTATCCAAAATAATGGCAATAGTGCAACCTTCTCCAACAGTAATTAGCTTGAAATCAACTTCTCACTACAACTCTTTCTCACTTTTTGATAGCTCACTTCTCTCAAACAATAATAATACCTCTTACTCACCAAAGACCGCTCTATTTCTCACTCACAAAATAGAACAATATCACTAGTAATAACTCAAGAGCAATGAATAGTAAAAGACATATATCTCTTGGGTAAAAATGTGTCTCTCACAAGTGAAATGGTTCAACTATTTATAGAGTAGCCAAGCAATAAAAAATCCTATAGTTTAGGCATGTAAAATGACAACAAGCTTCATGCAAAGAAAATTGTCAATAAGGTGGTGATGAAATAAGCTCAGACTTAGTAAAACCTCCAGTAGATCGACTTACCTCTTTGATAGAAATTCAATGACCAATTAAAAAATCACGTGGACAATTCAAATTATTCTCTAGCAAAGACATCTACAGGAAAATGTTTCAAGAGGTGGCGCCAAAGCCTCTCTTCTACTATCAAGTTGGTGTAGTTTCAAAAGGAGTGAAATAGTCAATCATATTTCTACAACACCTAGCAAGTATCAACAAAAATAAAGGATGAGTCAATTTAGCCAATTAAAGATGTTGGACTAAGTCTATGTAACTCTCATTCACTGTGTCAACCAAGTCAAAGTTTATAGATTAAAATGTATTGATACGTTTTCACATTTGTGATGTGGTGAGTGATATGTAGCTTACATACACAGCCATGAACATTTCCAAATCTTCTTCCAACTTCATAGTCATTGATGACTATAGTCGACCTTTATTTCCATGGACATTAAATGCCAAAAGTAGTCTTTATAAATTGACTTCTTATTGAATAAGAATTAGTCAAATTATAATTACATAATTAATATGTGAAATATATATTATTATTATATATATATAGTATATATTATATACATATATATATATGTATGTATATATATATCTAAATATATATAATCATTTAATATATATTTACATATAATATATATATAAATAGATATATATATATATATCATAAGCCAATAGTGTTAGCATACATTTGACATATATATATATATATATATGTATGTATGTATGTATGTATTTGTATATGTATATGTATATGTGTATATTTATACATATACATATACATATGTATATATGTATATGTATATATATATACACATATACATATGTATATATGTATATGTATATGTATATGTATATATATACACATATACATATACATATACATATACATATACATATAAATATACATATACATATATATATGTATATATATATATATATATTTCAGTTGTATGAGCTAACACTATTGGTGCATCTGTATGAGCATTTCCATTTGCCAATGTACACTTGTATCGATATACATATACATATGGATACGTGTATATACTATACATACATATATGTGTGTGTGTGTGTGTGTGTTCGCATCTGGTTCACTTACAGCTATTCATGTTACCATCATATTGATAAGTGTGTACATGTTATATATATATACATATACATGTCGTTAGACCCCATTAACACGCATGTGCATACATATAAACATACTTCCACCTACATCTCACTTACCCATATGATTGTAATAGCACAAGAGAGACCTCAAAAGATCAAATAGATAAACATCACCTACAAATGCATGCAAAAGTAAACAAGACTCCTAATGCAAACATACTAGCTATGAATGACTTACCTATTACCCATAAACTAACTCAATTCAATCATTCTAATGTGGTGTGTATATGCTTAGTTAATTTACTTTTACCTGTTACCTAACCAAGATCTTCTCCCGAGTGATACTTCCCCTCCGCTTGGAGGAATGGAACACATACCTTCATCCACTAACACATGCTTATGGTAGTCAATTGTTCATAACATATGTAGTATACATAAACATCTCCAAAGTTAGAATAATTATAATTCAATAACCTTTCTTTCATATAAATGTAGTATTTCATCATGAATAACATCAACTGAAGTAACATCAAATGATACAATCATCAAATGTGATAGAATTCATATTGATAAAAAGGTACAAGCATATTTTATTCATCTCCAGAATTCACATTACATCTATTTTTACCCTATGCAGTAATAGTAAATAGTAACTAAACAATTGGGGTGTAACATACTCCCCCCTTATGAATCATCATCCTCGATGACCTAAGGTATTATTCAAAACATAACAACTAACATTACATTATTCAACATTCTCAAAAGAATCAAGAATGTCAGGAAATTTCTGCTAAATTTCCTCATAGTCCTCCCAAGTAGTTGAGTCTTTTGTGTACTGGTCCCACTGGAATTTGCACTGCAAGACCTCTTTGTTATGCAAGCATAGCTTACATGTTCCTAGCACCTTGATGGGCTTGAGAGTTACTACTCCAGGGTCCCTTACCTATAAAGCAGACCAATCAATTACATGATTATCCTGTGGTATATACTTTTTAAGGTAGGACACGAGTATGTGCAGGATCATCATGGAAAAAATAGGCCCTTAAGTGGCGAAAAATTCAAAAAAATCAGAGTTAGGCAACTTGACATAAAAATTTGAATAAGTTATCTATATTATTTCAAAAATATGTAAGAATAGAATTTGTAGCAAATTGAATGTAGTATCTAAACTACTAGGTTTATTTTTTTAAAACAAAATCTATTTGGTGAAAATTTGAAATTTCAATGCAAGTAGTACTTAAATTTTAGGGAAAAAATAAGAAGTAGGTGCAACCACCCTAACCACAATAAAATGATAATATTTTTTTATAATATTTTAGATATAAGTAGAGGACTCATGTCCCGATGTGATGCATATTTTTTGTAATTTTTTCCAACTAAATAATTAATTATGATTTTTTATTACAACTTTTAAAATATAAAAACTCATACGTCTAACCACCTTAACTTGGTCAAAACTTCATGAGATTCAATTTTTTTTTTAATCCTATAGTATACAAAGTATAGAATGTGACACATGTTTCAGATTCAAAAGATGTGATACCATTTGAAAGCTATAGATGTTTTCAATCAGCCTATCAATCAGACTTTAGTTGTAATTCAAATAGAAAATGAATAATAATAATTTATTAAATTCAAAGTAAAGCATAATTTATATTTGTGGAAAGTTGAGAATCTCCTTTAAAAACCCTTTTCGTTTCATTAATTTTGGGTAAAAAAAAAGTCGTCAGCCACATACCCTACAAATACCCATCATATTGCCACTTTTTGGCCCATCATGATCCTGCACATACCCACACATGGAAGACATTATTCATTCTAGCAAGAGTTGGTGGAAAAGCGATTTGATAGGCTATTAGATTCACTTCTTCTAGAATCTCAAAAGGTCCAATATAATGTGGGGCTAACTTAGAATACTTTCCAAATTTAATGGAGCTTTTGTGAGGTTTCACTCTCAACAATACTTTGTCACCTAAGGAAAAATTACGGGGCATTCTTTTAGCATCAACATAACTTTTATGTCAATTGTTAGCTTTAGCTAACCTTTGCTTAATAATCTTAACTTTCTCATCCATTTCGGTCAACATTTTTGGACCACGACTCACTCGATCTTCAAGTTTATCCCAACTTATAGGAGTTTGAGACTTTTGGCCATACAAATCTTTGAAAGGAACCATCTTAATTGCAGAATGATATGAGTTATTGTAAGAAAATTCAACTAAGGGTAAGTAATCTTCCAACTTGTACTACTGATCTATGCAATACATTCTAAGTAGATCTTCCAATACTTGGTTTACCCTTTCCATTTTCCCATCCATTTCTAGATGATATGTTGAGCTTATATTTGATTGAATCCCGAGTGTAGAAAACAAGGTTTTCCAAAACCTAGAAGTAACTCATGCATCCCTATCTGAAATTATCTTTCCAGGAATCCCATGCAATCTAAACACTTCCTGCATAAATTTTCTAGCTATGAAAAGTGCTCCATCAATTAGGTTCCCTAATATAAAATGTGCCACTTTCGTAAGTTTATCTATTATCACCAGTACGACATTGTGCTTATTCCTTGACATAGGCAATCCTTGCACAAAGTCCATACTTATGACTTGTCATTTCCTTTCCGGTATGTCATGTGGGTATAACAAGCCCATAGGATGATGATTCTCAGCTTTCACCCTTTGACACTCAAGACACCTAGCCACAAAACTAGCAACATCTCCTTTCATTCCCTTCCAAAAGTATAATGGTTTTACATCAGCCATCATTTTTGTCACTCCTGGATGTCTGGAATATGGTGCTTCATGTATTTCCTTCCATACTAGATTTCTCAATTCCTTTACATCAAGTAAATAAATTCTACCCTTATATCTAAGTAATCCATTAGGTTCAAATTGAAAACCTTCATACCTAGAATCTTGAGGATTATCCATGAGTGCTTGCTTAACTTGCAAGTAATACTCATCCTCTTTGCACTTTTGGAGTACTTTTCCTTTGAAATCGGTTTGAATTGCTATTAAGGAAGCAATGTGTTGTCTTTGACTTAATGCGTCGGCAACCCAATTCTCTTTCCCCTTAATATCATTGATATTAAAATCATAGTTAGCTATTAACTCTAACCATCTTCTCTATCTAGCATTTATATTAGGTTGAGTAAAAAGGTACTTTAACCCATCATGGTCAATTTTCAACTCAAAGGGTTTTCCTAGCAAATAGTGCTTCCACATTTGCAATGCATGAACTATAGCTACCAATTCTAAATCATGTGATGCATAATTCATCTCATATGGTTTCATATTTCTAGATTCATAGGTAATTACTTTCCCATATTACATCAACACACCTCCTAACCCTTCTCTGCATGCATCCATGATAACTGTAAAGTTATCCTCAGGTTTAGTACTTTTATGATTGGTGTGGTGGTTAACTTTTCTTTGAGTAGGTCAAAAGCTTCTTGGCACTTCTCATTCCATTAAAATCTCTTTGGACTTTCTTCTGCAAAGAAGTAATTGGAAAAGCAATCTTAGAAAATTTTACAACAAACTACCTATAATATCCTTCCAAACCCATGAAACTTCTTACTTCTAACACATTTTTGAGTGTAAGCCGCTCAATTACTACTTTGATCTTTGTTGGATCTACAACAATTCCTTCTACCAAAATCACATGACCCAGATAATGTACCCTCTTTTGGAAGAATGTATACTTGGAAATTTTACCATAAATCCTATGCTCTCTCAAACATTGCAGGACCATAAATCTAAATGCTTTCAATGTTCTTCCTCATTTCTAGAATAAATCAAGATATCATCTAGAAAAACTAGTACAAATTTGTCAAGGTAATCCCTAAACACACTGTTCATTAGGTTCATGAATGCTACTAGTGCATTTGTTAAACCAAAAGGTAAAATGGTGATATCTAAATCTCAAATCTATTTTAGAGAATACGAGGACACCTCTCATTTGATAAAAAAGATCATAAATACATGGGAACAAATAATTTTTCTTAACCGTAGCTTTTTTAAGCATACGTAGTTGATGCACAAACATGATGTACCATCCTTCTTCTTAACAAATATGACTAGCACTCCCCAAGGTGAAACATTTGGTCTTATCAGTCCTTCCGACAACAATTCATCCAATTGTGTCTTAAGTTCCACAAGTTTAGTGGTTGTCATCATATAGGGTACCTTAGAAATAGGTTCTAACCCTAGAACTATATCAATAGAGAAATCAAATACTCTTTTTGGAGGCAATCCTAGTAACTCATCTGCAAACACATCCAAAAATTTCCTCAAAATTGGGTACTTCTCCATATCTGATTTTCCAATTTCATCTATTTCTCCATCTTCTAATTCTTGAAAACTTTGGTACTTTGAATTATCACTATCCTTCCCAAGTTCTTCAATCTTTACAACAAAGAGTTCACACCCTTTCTTCTTAGCTCTTATAAGTTGCATTGTCATGATTTTTCGAATCCTAACCTCTCTAGGTATTCCTTGGAATTTAACTTGATTTCTAAAATCATCTAGGGATTCTACAATATTTGCATGGTAGTCTACTATAGCCCTATGTTTCCACAACTGGTTCATTCCTAGGATAACATCATATGATCCTAGAGGTGTGACATAAAGGTTAACTTCTATAGTAAAACTAGGTAGTTCTATTCTAGCCTCAAATAGACATTGATCCACCTTTGCTCTTGTCTAGTTTGCATACTCTACATCCCAAGATATTGCCATGTGTCCCACCTTTCTAGATAATTTTTTATCTATTCTAGGTGAAATGAAATTCTTAGTTGCACCAATATCAATAAGAACATAAATAGGTAAGCCAAACAAAATACCTGGTATTTTGACTGGAGTTACTTGGTAATCTACCTTTCAATCATCCACAACCCCATGTATCCTTTGTTGAAACATGGCCTGTTGGGTGGGTAATGAATTACCATATGGTCACAAACCAAAAGTTTTATTGGGACATTCACTTGTATAGTGATCCCCTTTGCATATAAAACATCCAAAAATTGGTCCTCTTTTCCCTATGGTTTCTCTAGACTTGTTGGTATTTTCATTAGCCTTGCTAGTTTTACCCATGCTAGAATCATTTCTTTTTCGATCTCTCCTAATTTTTTTTTCCATTATTATGGAATATTTTCCCTTTTTCCCTTGAAATTTTTTACACAGATTCCTCCTTTTGAACTATCTTGTTAGGAACTTCCACATCCTTCTTTTGCTCTTTTCTTTCTTAATGAGTGGAATTAGCTTTAAGCTTTTGTTCCTACTTAATTTCTTTTTCATATACAAGATCCATTGTTGTTGGACCATGCATATTCACTTCCCCTCCAATCTGACTATTTAGTCCCATTATAAATTTTCTAATACGGAAATGCTCATCCTTATGATATATGGGAACATAGCGCAGAAGTTGGGTAACCATATTTTGCATAAAATCTCCACAAATTCTCACCAAGTTAATTTCCATGAGTTAATGTTAAGTTCCAACTTCTTGTTCATCCACCAGTTATAGGCTTCTCTTGTTAACTGATACGCACCCCATGCAGCTTTAGTAACCTCATCATAGTTTCATATTTCAAAATACTTTTCCATTTGAACAAGCCATACTTCAGCCTCATCACCTCTAGTACTACCATCAAACTTGGGTGGAATTATCTTCTTCATGTCCCTCGAAAGTTCGGAAGACACAAGCTTCTTATTCCTTTAAATTGATGGTGAAGGTGATTTTTCCTTCTCATGATTATGGTTTTCACCATGCCCATGGGAATAATTTTCTCCCTCATGATCATTTACGGGTACTTCCTTTTATACCCTATCCTTAACTCTTTCTTGTTCAAGGTTAGCCAACCTTGCCAAGATTTGGTCAAGCCTAGCCTCTACTCCAATGGTTCCTTGTCCAACCTCCTGAATTCCATCGGGATTAGTTTGTGTCCTCGCATATGTCTTCACCATGCTTATTTGATTGGTTTTTACCTAAATATTTTATCCCTATTAGCCTAAATTATGTTATCATTTATCTTATGGAAAATATTGAACCATCAATTGTGTGGCATCTATGGACTTTTCTTGCACTATTAGGATCTTTCACTTAATAGGAGAGAGATAGAACCCCAAAATTGAAGTGGTTCACTCAAATAAAGGATTGTATGATGTTATTAAGAAAAATGAAATGTTGTAAGTTAATCTAAATGATGACATTGATTGACTATTGATGTAAAACCTATGAAATATGCAATGTTTGAAAACATAGTGATGTTTGCAAGAATGAACAAGAAACATGCATAAATGAACTCGGAATTGAAAGAGACTGAATAGAATGCACCTGGAGGTAGATTGAAGATCTGAGAATATTTTGGAATGTTGGAAAAGTCACTGTTGATGACCAATGGGACTCATTTTCCATTGATGGTGAATCAATCCTCCTATTGGTAAAATCTCCTAAAATAGGTTTCTGACTATTGGGAACTAGAATCTGACAAAATCACCTTTTTCAACCTTAAGGTGGGACTCACTCACCACTGATGGTGAATTAGTCCTCCTCCAAAATTCTGTGAAATCAAAGGTCAATTTTGTAGCTCCAGATCTGCACTTTCCTTCTTGTCAAATTAATAGAGTCAAATCTACAGAAAACAGACTATATGTTGTATCCAAGCTTGAAATAGGGTTTAGTTGACTTGAAACACTTTTTTGGATTCTTGACCACCTTTCAACACCTATTTGCTTGAAAAATCTGCATACAAAAGTCTGCAAACACATATGTGAAAGGGGAAAAATGGTTAAGGGTTAGAGTATAGGGATTTTCCTTGGTCAAATCCCACTTTGGTAATCAAACCCTTAATAAAGAAATGGAATGAAATAAGCAAGGAATGATGAATAAACAACATGCAAATTTCCTAAAGTCACGACAACCTTGTTGAAGAAATCTGAAGATATGTCAATGGCTACTCCAAGATGCTTGATGAATGCTTGATTGAATGATGTAAAGTGCTTGAATGTTAATTGAGTGAATGCAAGTGGATTTTGATTAATGGGGGTTGAAATGAGAAGAAAAACACTTATTTATACACATTTATGCCCTAATTACCCAATGATACCTCATCATAGGCCAACATAAGGAATTTTTGAATAAAAACCTGAAAGAAAATTTGAACTATTTTGATTTTGGAGCCAATAGGGACTCATTCGCCACCTATGGTGAATGGGTCCCACCTTGGGCTTATAAGTGGGTGTCAGGAATTATCTTGCATTTAATGTTGTTTGTCAGGCTTACATTAAAAAATACACTTAATTAAGCCTTATGAGTGCATAAAGGGGTCAAATAAAGCATAAGAAAGGTGTAAATAGTGAAATCAAGCCTAGAAAAGCATGAAATCTTTTTACAAGACTTTACAACACTTTAGAATAGGACTTGATAAGTGATGAAAAGGTGATTTTTAGGTGAATTGTAATGAGAAGAGTTTATAAAAGTGTAGAAATGTGTTACAACACTTCACAACACCTTCACAAGACACCATAATTTGAATGTTTAGGACCTAATGTGAATGTAGAAGTTACATTGCAACATTAAATCTAGGAAAAATAGGTCAAGCATCATGAGAGACAGACCTAAAAGACCATGAAAATGTCAATGATCCATTTTTCTATGGTACAAATATAAAAGTAAACATACGCATGTATAAAAGAATTCTATATAAGATTAAGCACACACTTCTTTTGATAAACACATAATTTTATTCATTTCATCATAATTTCAATATCCTTTCTATTACATGGAGCGACTATTCAAATAGTCAAGTGGAGAGTATCCTTCAGATTCACTCTCATACACATAACTTAAAGGAGTATAACCTGTAGACTAAGAAAATTGTTGTTCCCTATCTTTTTTTTCATCTCTCATATGTTCGTACCTATCCCAAAAAGGATAATAACCCTTGGATTTATCATCTGATACATAGTTACGAGAAGCAATGTCAATATGGTTTTCATCACCAATGTAGTCTACACTTTTCACAAAAATTTGTTCATGAGACTATTTCTCGTCTAGCAGTGTCCTTGGTACATATCCCTCAGACTCTTTACTCGAAGAAATTGTTATTGCTTCAACTAGTGGTAGAACCCTAGGATCCCTAAAGATGAATGTAGGACTAACACTTTCTTTTGAAGGCATATCCCTGGAAAGTGGTAGTGACTCAGACTTTTATGGTGAGATGGTTGGTAGGTAATTGTACATAGCCTCCATCTTCATCTTCCTCTTCACATCACTGATCTGAGAAAGTGTGTGACTAAAATTTTTGATGTCACTCAACTAGATAGCATTATCGTAGTTGGTTCCCTCTATGGTTCTTACAATGGCTTCTTTTTCCTTCTTCACCTTGAAGTAGCGCTCATTTCTAATTATTGACTTTTGAGCCGTTAATCTGAGATGTACCATCCTGACATAATAATTTTCACAACATTAGATCATGTTGGATAGAAAAATGACAAGCTCATAGGCACTTGAGTTAAACTTGGTAGCTTTGATACCACATGTAATGTACTAACCCTTCTATAAAGTAAAAATTTATTATTTTGCACCAAATGAGTAAATAAACAAGTAACAATCCATTATAATAAAATTATTCTTTTCTTTTATTGATAATTTCCAATCAAGATGCAAAAAATTTTACAACATGAAATCCATTTCATGTTTCATATATACATCAAAGTAAGAAAGCATACAAATACATAAATAGCTCAAAGATCTTTAGAACAAATAGTTGTAAGATGGTTCAGGATCCTTCCTTTCAAATCTTAATTCTTCTATTGCCTACTGTGGAGGAGAACCATCAATTAGGCACTTTTCTACCAACCACAGACTCTTAACGTGGTCCCCCACACATCTGTCAT
Organism: Sequoia sempervirens; assembly: GCA_007258455.2. Lineage (NCBI taxonomy): Eukaryota > Viridiplantae > Streptophyta > Pinopsida > Cupressales > Cupressaceae > Sequoia > Sequoia sempervirens. Next base: position 13,083 of record VDFB02322240.1, on the reverse strand, counting down.
TCAATAGATGGCCCTTCCTTTGATGAAGAGATTGGTAGAGTAACTGAAAATGACAACCAACTAAGCATAGTGTTGTGTCCTACATAACTAGAACTTTGCAATCCCACAATCCCAAACTAGCATGTAATAATGGATCATAATGAACTGATAGTGTAGTCTCGGTAGTCACACAATCTACAGTGGAGTCTATAACATTGCACTACTTTGGCCAAAGTGTTATATTCAATAAATGACTAAGAATCATCTATCACATACACTACTCATGGCTGATTTGACTTAAGTCTATCTTACACTACGCATAGGTATTGTCCTTCAATGGATAATTTGTCAACCTAGACTAACCTATGACCATTCTAATCTACTTGAAATGAATCTAGTTAACAAGTACACAAGCTCCCTCCCATACAATATTAACTATCCTATGAGTAACAAAAGCTTTTATAGTTAAATTAATAACTTAACTAGGTGTACCTAAAGTGACTCTTGCATTCAATCAAGCCTAGTATATAATAACTATGATATACACCAATCTCCTATTATGGAGTTCTTACAAACACAGTATAAAAACAACCTAAAAGCTTCAATTCCCTTTTTCAAAGACACTCTTAATTACTTCTATTGCACATACATAAAATAAATTACATTCAAACATAACAAACACAATAATTCCAAGTAATCCACAAGAAGAAGAGATCCCCATGCCTATTATCGCTTATCCCAAATAATGGAAACAGTGTAGCCTTCTCCAACAATAATCAGCTTCTCACTACAACTCTTTCTCACTTCTTGATATCTCAATTCTCTCAAACAATAATAATACCTCTCACTCACAAAAGACCACTTTATTTCTCACTCACAAAATAGAACAATATGGCTAGTAATAACTTAAAAGCAATGAAAAACAAAAGATGTATATCTCTTGGGTAAAAATGTGTCTCTCACAAGTAAATGGAAGAATAATAATACGTCTCAAGTGAAATGGTGTGACTATTTATAGTTCTTTCTAACATCCAAGCAATCAAAAAGCCTACATTTTAAGCATGTAAAATGACAAAAAGCTTCATGCAAAGCAAATCAACAATAAGCTGGTGATGAAATAAGCTCATACTTAGTAAAACCTCCAATAGATTGACTTACCTCTTTAACAACAATTCAAAGACCAATTCAAAAAGCACATGGAGAATTTGAATTCTTCTCTAGCAAAGACATTAATAGTAAAATTCTTCAAGAGGTGATACCAAAGCCTCTTTTCTACTATCAAGTTGGCGCGATTTCAGTAGGAGTGAAATAGTCAATCATATTTCTACAACACTTAGCAAGTATCAAAAAAAATAAAGGATGAGTCGATTTAGCCAATTAAAGACCTTGGACTAAGTCTGCGTAACTCTCATTCACTGTGTCGACCAAGTCAAAGTTTATAAATTAAAATGTATTGGTATGTTTTCACATTTGTGACATGGCGAGTGATATGCGGCTTACATACACAGTCGTGAACGTTTCCAAATCATCTTCCAACTTCATAGTCGTTGATAACTATAATCGACTTTTATTGTCATGTTCATTAAACATCAAAAGTAGTATTTATGAATCAACTTCTTTTTTAATAAGAATTAGTCAAATTCTTGTTGCATAATTAATATGCTAAATTATATATATTATTATTATATATATAGTATATATTATATACATATATATATATTTAAATACCTTAACATATTAATATATATATATATATATATATAAATATATAATCATTTTTTCACGCCCATAATTTTCACATGAGAACATGAAACCCAACCAACAATTTTTTTTGATACATTATTATCTCACTAAACATTAAGGGTGTAACAAATTCTCATACTTTAACCTTTCTAATCAAATAAGTATTGTTATACCCCAAAAAGTGTTAGATGTATGTTGATAATGTTATCACTATGATTGACACTACTTGGGTGTTTAATCCAATGCATTATTAAATCCATTATCATGACTATTACATGTTATGAATCTCATTAATGTTGTCACTACTAATACTAAGATACTTGACACAACATTCATAAATCACCTTAGGTCTTGGCTTATCCTATGTATATGTGTATCCTTGATTTCCTTGACAAAGGTCCAACTTCCTTTTTCATTCAAAAGCTTAAATGCATGAGCATGAAGTTCAATTGTAATTTAGCTTACTTATAAATTTTGTTACTATTGTAGTCCCTTATAGAAATAATCTATTAAGATAATGGACCTCAACCCTCTATTCTTTCCTAGATACCCCTATCTGATTCAAGTGAAATATTTTATATCTTCATGCATAACTTTATTTGATAGTAACAATTCATCCTATAGCTTAATGCCTACATGAACAATTATCTTGTGCACACACATGAACATTTGAATTATGACTTCAAATCCTTTGGTCATTTATAATAATATCATGTCAAGTGACCAATAATCATACTTATAAGGCATACTCCAAGGGATTTTATTTTGACATTGTTGACCAATAGTTTAAACATCAAGATATATATATCATGAATAGGAAAGCTAATATTAATCGTACAACGAGACTATATAAACAAAAGATATTAGTTAATTATAATTTAAACATAATAAATTATTATTATTATTTAGGCAAGCAATACTAATGTCATCATCATTTAAACACTCCAGGGCGGGTGCAAAAAGATGGGTGACCAATTTGTGGCCAAATTTTTTTAAAAAAATTGAGAGCTCATAAAGTGAGAGAATTATAACATGAGCGCGTTATAACATGCTTGTGTTATGAATTGGTGTGCCAATCCTAAGGATCTACCACAGTGAGCCCATAATGGGAGTGTGTTATAATGCGCTCACATTATGAGGTATTAAAAGAAGAAAAAGGAATTTTAAATCATTTGAACATTATGACTATTTTTTTTGCTCGTGGCCAAAACCCCTCATTTCTATGCTCACATTTTGGAAGGAGCCATTTTGCAATATTTTTCATCAAATTGTTGTTTCATCGCCAAGATGCCACCACATCGACGAGGAGGTCTGAGAGGTAAGGATTGTTTGTTTTTTGTTGTGAATTTATTAGTTTTAGGTTGTTTTTTATATTTAGTTTTTGAATTTGTAGGAGATGTTAATGAACCTACAAAACCTACTCAAAATACTCAACAAGCACAACAACAATAAGAGGAACAAAATCCTCAACAAGCACAACAACAACAACAATCTCCTCCACCAATCGCTCAACATCCTCCTGACACTTAGAAAAACTTAATGAGTGAAATTGAAAACAATAAAAAACAAATTGAGGATTTAATTAGGAGGTTGAACGATCCAAATGGTTCAACCATGGAAAGAATGACCCTGAAAACTTCACTCAAAGAAATGTTAAAACATGTATAGTCAATCAACAAACAATTAATTGGTTGGCAAGATAGGAGACAGGTGGCTAGGGCTTATTACCAGGATAAATTATCATATAAAGATGTAAAAGATCTAAAAATTATAAAATTTGAATTGTTCTCATTATTCACTGATCCACGTATAGATGAAAATATTACCCTCAATGTGAAGAGGTTTTCTATCCATTAGTGACACCACCAACAAATTAGGAACTTTTTTTGGGATAGGTGGTACATGGTTTTTGATTACCCACCATGCAACAATTGTGAAGTCTCGTAATATTTCCTTAGGAAACTATACTGTGAGTTCATCTTGAACAAAATCCAAAATTATTTTGATATGAGGGACTTCCAGGGGAGAGGTGGGGGGTCAGCTCAAGATAGACCCAGTGCACAGCAAGATCCTACGTGGCAAGGGAGACAACCTCTCGCTAGGTCACTTCATGAGCACATCGTTATCCCTTCCATCATGAAGGAGAGTACCAAGGTAGAGACTTTGTAGGCCATCAACTATTTGACCCAAAGTATCATCTAGCATGCCAAGGTTCCTATACTACAACACCATCCAAGGGAGCCTTCGAGTGGTGGGCTTCGATCCCATTTGTGTCATTCTTGTGGGACGACTTTTTCATATGACCCTACTAACACTCAAGAGGCTGCTACGTAGGATACGTTTGCAGCTATGGAGATGGTGAGGACAGCTGAAATTTTGAATGAGGCCTATGGCATTGATACTCAGGTAAATGTTAGCATGTTCATTGATTTTAATTTATTAAATTTCAATTTTGAAATGCAAGATTAACTAATTTAGTTTTATGATTTTAATAAAATTTTAGGGTCACAGTATTGATACTAGATACACCAGCTCTACACTCGCTTATTTCTCCACTGCATCTACCGTTGAGGTATTTAACTAGTAAACAATTATAAATTTATTACATGTTAATAGCATTGTTTTATATGAATGGTATTTTAATATGTGATTTTGGATGTTGAATAGTCTAATATTGGAGGTTTGGAGGGAACACCTCTCAGTGCCAATGGATTTAGGAAAACCTACATGCAGGTAATAGAATAAAGAGTTTAACTAATGAATTGTACTTAATAGATTTGTGTAGTTTATATTCATATCATTGATTACGTTGCATTGCAAATCTTTCAAACTCAAAGCATTACTTCACATTCCATAACTAATAACTAGATGTTGATAGATGACAAAATTTCAACTACAATATAGTTGTTTAGAAATTCAACATAAGCAGTGATGCAATTACTTCACATAGCATAAGTAATAAGTAGGAGTAGCTTCCAATTGCATTTACTTGTCATGGCACTCCATGAGACCACCTTTTATTTTGGCATCTTTTCAAAAAGTTCACTACCTTATCTATGCTATGGATGCTTGGAAGAAATATATGAAAGAATAATAGTAAGCAATAGCATAGACAAGGAAATGAGTTGTTTGAAAAAATGCCTCAAAGAAATGTGATCTCATGGTGATTTCCATCACCATGAGACCCAATTTCTTTAAGGAACTTTTTCAAACAGCTCATTTCCTTTTCTATGCTATCACATTTTCCATACATGTCTACCAAAGCATTTTATCAAACAGTTCATTTCCTCACTGCTATGGCTAAAAGCTTAAAAAGGTGATTTCCAAAAAACTATGGATGCTTGGAAAAAATATATCAAAGCATAATAGTAAGCAATAGCATAGACAAGGCAGTGAGTAGTTTGAAAAAATGCCTCGAAGAAATGTGATTTCATGGTGATGGAATGCCATCACCACGAGACCACATTTCTTTGAGGCATTTGTTCAAACAACTCAACACCTTTTCTATGCTACCACATTTTCCATACATGTGTACCAAAGAATTTTATCAAACTACTCACTTTCTTGCTGATATGGCTAAAAGCCTAAAATAGGTGCTTTACAACAAACTACAAATGCTTGGAAAATTTTCTATCAAAGCATAATAGTAAGCAATATCATAGTTAAGGCAGTGATTACTATGAAAAAATGCCTTGAAGAAATGTGGTCTCATAGTGATGGATTACCATTCCATCACCATGAGACCACATTTCTCTGAGGCATTGTTTCAAACAGCTCACTACTTGAAGAATAGAAACCAACCCATTAGCCAAAATTCCCCTCCAAATTCTTTTCAAGGTCCTCATCCTCAATTTACTAATCCATGGAACCTTCCACCTTTTATTCCACTTGTTCATGTCCCCACTCCTCCCTCTTCATGTCATGATCACCCTCCATCTCATAACCAAGGCCACACTATACCATCCACCCCATCCCAACATAATACCATAAAGAAGGCAATGAAATATTTGAAAAAATGCCTCAAAGAAATGCGGTCTTATGGTGATGGAATTCCATGAAACATTTGTTTGTAATGGCATTCCATCACTATGAGACCCCATTTCTTTGAGGCATTTTTTCAAACAGTTCACTGCCTTCTCTATGCCACCACAGTTATCGTACATTTCTATGAAATCATTTTATCAAACGGTTCACCGGCTTGCTATTAAGGGTAAAAGCCTAAAAACACATGCTTTCAAAAAAGATATGGATAGGGAAAATAGTATGCATGATATTCATAAATATATAGTTTAATAAGAACTCAAAAATTTCTTCATTATCTCATACATTATAAGCCATGATATGGATCGCTATTGTAGTTTTCGTGATTGAATAATTTGTTGTTTTATTTTCAAATGTTGCAAGCAAATACATCTCTGAATATTCAGAGGGAAATGGAGATCAGTGCTTCATCTGCTATATAGACTCCTTAATGGCTCTGATAGGGGAAGCATGAGGAAAATTACTAAATTTCAATTTACATTCATTGTTATAGATGTTAGTGAAAAATAAAACCATTATTGATTCATAGTTTAATTTCTATTTGGATGGTTTATACAAGGCTTTAGCATGCCTCAACATGGGCATTTGAATACATCCCTCATGGAGAGTGATCATTAGATGGTAGTAAGTGATTATTTTGTTAAATATATCATTTTTTATAATGTAATTTCTATATATTAATGTCTTTACTTCTTATTGTAATAGATAAGACTTGACCAATAACTAAACCCTAGGAGGAGCACCAGGAGCACTCCTCGATCACAACATAAATGAGTGATAGACCTAACATCATCTGATCGAAAATCAAAGGGAAAGAGTTTATTTCGAGAGCATGGAGAGCAATGACTTTTGATTCTAGAGCCCTTTGTTGTATGCCTATATGGCATGTACATATTTTTTATTGGATATATTTGACATTGTATGCCTATATGGTATTCTCATAAGCCTATATGGCTATTTTTAGCTATATTTTATACTTATATTGACATATATTGATGTATGTCTACATGGCTATTTGGTTAATACAAATTCTTTTATCGATGGTGTCCATATTTGCATTATAATTTAATGGTTCAATAGATATGAGTTATGTGTATTCAAGTGTATACTTTACAATTTATGTGTATACTTTGTGACTTACATGTATTCCAATGCATACTTTTCAAGTTTCATGTTTCCATGTGTATACCTTGTATTCATGCATATACTTTGTATAAGTTTACGTATACTATGTATTCATGTGTATACTTCAAGGATTACGTGTTTTTGAGTACTTGTGCTTCCCTTATTCACATGTACATACTTGACTTATTCACGTGTATACTTATTAATTGGTTATCCCTAGCATTGATCATTGTTGTCCTTCATGGTTTGTCTTGAATATTAATTGATTGATGCTAAACAACTTTATTAGTCGATGTTAAACAACTTCAATATTTCTAAGAATAGTAGTAGAGTTAGAAATTCCAAAATTGCACAAATTGAAAAGAAAAGATTAACTATAATTAAATGCATTTATTATTAACTTGATAATTGATTAAGAATGAGTATAAAATATATCAAGAGATGTTCCTTCTAGAATGACAACTACCAACTAGAAAATAGGCAAAGCATTCCCAATACTTTGAAAGTAATAATCCACCCAAATTGAAAGTAATAATCCACCCAAAATTGCAATGGGAGAGAAGGCTTATTTAAGATCCTTGAGCAATGCATTTCGTAATGCTCCCTTGTTCTTACATATCTCAATTAAATTTAATCCAAAGAGTTCCATGAAATGCTTTATCTAAAAGTAAAAAACACATTTTCAATTAGTATTCCATGAAATATTTCATAAAAAGATTCCAATATATTTAATCTTTTGATTGGAACAAATCAATTAAGCAAAGGATACATAATCTTCACAACACTTACAAAACATAATATTCATAGTAGATGATGAGTAGTTAACTTCTTGACACATTATCATACAAAAATTTTCATAGCATAATCCTTATAGTGCAGAATGAATTGTTATGTTCTTGATCCATCACCATATAAACACATTGAAAGATGTATATGTCAACTTTTTGCAATATTATTTCTTGTTTAGGAAATGGACTTGGGAGAAAGCAATTTATAATTTATAATATAAATAAGAAATGGACTCAATAGTGGAAACTTTATTTATCATACCAAATAATAAATGTATGTGAGAGCATCACTTGTTTCTCTTAGACTCCAATTTTCAAGCATAGCAAATCATTTCAAATGAAAATGAAAAAATGCTTCACAACCAAAGTTGCTAATTGAGGAAAAATAAAATGTTTCTAAATTCCACCATTGTATGCATTTACAATTGGTTGTATATTATTGTAAGGGAAAGGAGGATAATCAAAAAACATCTCGCACTTCCTAAACTTGAGGATGATCATATGGTTCTTGTGTGAAAAACTCAGACTTCTCAACCGTCGTGTGTATGTTTCTCTTTTCGATTGTTTTGCATGCCATCATAAGGGATCAAGCCGATTGAATGTAGTTCAGAGTGATTCTGTGTGTTTGGGTGTGAAAGAGCACCATGTCTAGTGTAAATGTACCTATCAAGATGCGTTGGAGCAGTTTGTTTGGTCACACAAATTGTAAAATAAAAGTTGCACCACTTTGCAACTTTACATTGCTTGCATTTGACACTTTCTCCATCAAGTGAAAACTAGACACCATAGAAAAAAGACTCCAAGATAAAAAAAATTGAGAGAGGTTATTGTAGAGGGGCTCAACATGATTCCATAGGCTTAGACAGAGAATTTGTAAGCATCATGATTTCCGAGTAATAGCCCATCAAAGATTGTTGCCCTTTTGCACTTTAGATCCGTAAGGGATCGATTCAGTTGAACGTAGCTCAAAGTGATATCGCGTGTTTGGGTGTGAAAGATTACCATGCCTAGCATAAACGTACCCATCTAGACACATTGGAACAGTTTGTTTGGTCACACAAGTTGTAGAACGAAAGTTGCACCACTTGGCAACTTTCAACTACTTGCATTTGACAATTTTTTCCCAAAGTGAAAATTTGCCACCACAAGAAAACGCCTTCGACATAGTGAAAACCAAGAAATATATTGTAGAGGGGCCCAATGTGATCCCATAGGCTCAGATGAATTTTTTTTAAGCATCACAGTGTCAGAGTAACAACCCGTGAAAGATTACAGTCATTTTGCACTTTGGACTCTTAAGGGATTCTATCGGTTGAATGTAACTCAGAGCGATTCAACATGTTTGGGTGTGAAAGAGGACCATTCATAGCATAAACGTACCCACCCAGATGCATTGGAATAGTTAATTTGGTCACACGAGTTGCAAAACGAAAGTTTTACCACTTTACAACTTTCAACTACTTGCATTTGACAACTTTTTCCCAAAGTAAGAATTTTCCACCATAGGGAAATTCCTCTGCGATAGCGAAAACCAAGAGAGGTTATTATAGAGGGGCGTAACACAATCCCATAAGCTTAGACAAAAAAATTTAACCATCACAGTATTCAAGTAACAACATGCTAAAGTTTGCAACCATTTTGCACTTTAGACTCTTAAGGGATCGATCCAATTGAATGTAGCTTAGAGTGATTCCACGTGTTTGGGTGTGAAAGAGGACTATTCCTAGTGTAAAAAAACCTATTTAGACACGTTGGAATGGTCTGTTTGGTCACACAAGTTGTAGAACAAAATTTGCACCACTTTGCAACTTTACATTGCTTTCAATTGACACTTGTTCCATCAAGTCAAAATTGGACACCACGAAAAAATGACTCTGAGATAATAAAAACTGAGAGAGGTTATTGTAGAGGGTCCCAACTTGATCTCATTGGATTAGATGAAAATTTTCTAAGTATCATGGTATCTGAGTAACAGGATGTTGAAGTTTGCAGCCATTTTTCACTTTGGACTCTTAAGGGATTTTACTAGTTGAATGTAGCTCAGAGTGATTCAGCATGTTTGGGTGCAAAAGATGACCATTCCTAGTGTAAATTTACCCACCCAAACATGTTGGAATAGTTCATTTGGTCACACGATTTGTAGAATGAAAGTTGTACCACTTTGACTTTCAACTACTTACATTTGATAACTTTTTCCTCAAGTGAAAATTTTCCACCATGGGAAAATGTCTCCAAGATAGCGAAAACAAAGAGATTTTATCATAGAGGATCCCAACACAATCTGATAGGCTCAAACGAGAATTTTCTAAGCATCACAATGTTTGAGTAACAACCCATCAAAGATTGCAACCAGTTTGCACTTTCGACTCTTAAGGGATTCCACCGGTTGAATGTAGCTCAGAGTGATTCCGCATGTTTGGGTGTGAAAGAGGACCATGCCCAGCATAAACCCACCCATCTGGATGTATTGGAATAGTCTATTTGGTCACACGAATTGTTGAACAAAATTTGCACCATTTTGCAACTTTATATTGCTTGCATTTGACACTTTTTCCATCAAGTGAAAACTGGACACCACGAGAAAACCACTTCAAGATAACAAAAATTGAGAGAGGTTATTATAAAGGGTCCCAACATGATCCTGTAGGCTCAAAATAAGATTTATTAAGCACCACGATTTCTGAATAATAGCCCATCAAATATTACTACCCTTTTGCACTTTGGACCCTTAAGGGATTGAGTCGGTTGAACGTAGCTTGAAGTGATTCTGTGTGTTTGGATGTGAAAGAGTACCATGCCTATCATAAATGTACCCATCTAGACGCATTGGAATAGTTTTTTTAGTCACACGAGTTGCAGAATGAAAGTTGCACCACTTTGCAACTTTACACTACTTGCATTTGACACTTTTCCCATCAAGGGAAAATAGGACACTAGGGGAAAACGACTCTGAGATAACAAAAATCGAGAGAGGTTATTGTAGAGGGGCCCAATGCAATCCTGTAAGCTTAGACAAATATTTCTTAAGTATCACGGTTTCTTAGTAATATCTCATCAAAGACTACTACCCTTTTACACTTTAAACTCTTAAGGGATCGATCTGGTTGAACGTAACTAGGAGTGATTCCGCGTGTTTGGGTGTGAAAGAGGGAAATTTATAATTTAAACATACCCATTTAGATGCATTGGAATAGTTTGTTTGGTCACATGAGTTGTAGAACGAAAGTTGCACCACTTTGCAACTTTACATTGCTTGCAATTAACACTTTTTCCATCAAGTCAGAATTGGACACCATAGAAAAATGACTCTGAGATAACAAAAAATGAGAGAGATTATTGTAGAGGTTCCCTACTTGATCCCGATGCCTCATACGGAATTCCCGTAACTAACATGGTATCCTAGTAACAAGTCATCAAAGATTGTTTCCCTTTTCCAATTTGAACTATTAAGAGATTACATTGCTTGAATTACAAATGTTTGAGGGCAATAATAAATTTCAATATTTGAGTGAATCTCATTACAAGTGTTTATTTTAATAGATTTTATGCTATATTGATATTAATATATAATTATTAGGTTGATTTGTTTTAATAAATGAGGTTTTATAATAAGTTAGTCAATTGGTGCTCGTTATAATAGGGAGAGAATAAAAGAAGAAAAATAATGATTAGTAACCATCAAACATTATTACACTCACTATATTAATAATATGATGTTTACAATAAAATGAGATTACACTCATTGATTGAGATTACTACCCTTTTGCACTTTGGACCCTTAAGGGATTGGGTTTAATATGTTTCATACACCGCTATGAAACCTAAGTTCTTGTACTTGTAGGCTAGTGTAGATCATGGTATCAAAGTAAAAACTAACTCAACCAAACTCTTGACAAAGTCTTAACACTTCAAACTCAATGAATTCCTTCACAAATTGACATTCTTCCTAGTAGCACAACAAACAAGGTTTTTCAAGCATAATTTTCAAACCCCATCTCATACCCAGAAAAAAATTATAGATTTGAGAACCCATTCTCCTCTTTTGAAACATACTTCAATTTTAGGTGGGGTTACTTTAGAACAAAAGGGCCAAAAAATTATTGTTATGCCTTGAAATAGGCCTAATTAGGCTCCCTCAACAAAGCACTTATTGGTTTTACACACTCCAAACCTCAAATCTCGATTCCAAAACCTAAGACATGTCAAATTAGGTCTACACATACAATCCCCATCCCCTAGAATGGTCTCCAATCAACTCTTCTACAAAACCCTACTTCTATGCATCACTTTTGCTTAAAAATGTGAAGTAAACCAAATAGGGCATCAACCAAAATTTCCCAAATCCTCATCCCTACTCCTACCAACTTCAAAAACATAAAATACAACCTACCTAAACCCATTCCACAAATTATTAAGCATTTTCATCAATGGAATGGGTCACAAATCATTATTTTTTCTCTCAAATCCTCAAAACCAAGGTTTCTAACCCATTTTCAGAAGAAAAAAAAAAAAAAAAACTATAACTCACTCAAATCCTGATGAAATAAAATGAGACAATCTATGCAAATGAAATGTATTTCACTCCTTCAATTCCAATGCACAAATGAGCACTTTTAGGCTGTACCAAAATGTACAAGTTGTTGTAGCAACAAAATTCAATGTAGGAAAATGTAGAAAATAGTGAATCTTTGTTAAATTCAATCCTCCAAATGTAAATCCAACCCCTGTTTCGACAATTAAAAATAATATTTAAACTTTTCCAACCATATCCAACCAACTACAACTAACTTTTAACATCCTAACTATTCAACTTCCCTTTTACATCAAAAATGTAAAAGTTGTTATGCAACTTTTTTACAATTTTTGCAACTTTACCAAATTGACTCAAAATGACTCTGCCTAACCAAAACCGACCCAAAATATTGCAACATGGTCTTAAATACCATATTTCCAAACAAAAACATGACCTTAAACATAAAGACACTACATATTAAACCCCTTTTACAAAATAAAGGCCCAAGTGCCCTGCACCATAGGCACAATGCCTTAGGTACTCCGTTCTCACAAATCTTTTACAATGTCACTCATACATTTGATATTCTCTTATAATGTCTACATCATAAATTCTCATGATGAGGTTAAATTCAAATTAATAACTTGAGACTCCCTCGCTAAGCTTCACATGCTCTTTTATAATGGCTTCAAATTAGAATTTAGATTTGTCAAGACCATCAAAAAAGGATGTTGCATTGCTTTTTTGGCTGAGATTCTCTTCGATGGCTCGTAAATCAGCATTTTCTACAAGGAGAGACCAATCAATTTTTAGTAATTTACTTACAAATACGCAAATTAAAAGAAGAAAAAGAAAGAGCATTCAAAATGGAAATGAAATGAAAATAGATGGAAG
>VDFB02322239.1:25054-59225 GCA_007258455.2 Sequoia sempervirens | reverse complement strand
CTTTCTATAGACAAGTTGTTCTAACAACTTGAATATTAGAATCCCGTACAATATTTCTTCACACATAATATTCTAATATTTAAACTAACAAACCAAGTAATAGAATATTTAACCACCCATAATTACGTGAGTTGTTATTACAACTCACTTTATTTTAGACATCACATTATTATTTTAATGCATGTGAACACTAATTTCCAACAGAAAATGCCAATGAAATCAAAAGTAAAGTAATATTTTTTTGGGAGACAACTTTGCAAATACCTTCAAACATGGTGCTAAAAGGCACTATCACAATGATTAAAATTTTTGTTGCAACAGAAACTACAGCCTCATATGTCAAAAAAATGTGTACTTGTAATTGGCATAGCTTTCAACCTGCTAGCAAATATGGCCCACATATAACAGTTGTATCTATCTGGTATGGCACAAAATTCCCAGAGTATCGGATATGTTCACATACAACATAGATGCTCACTTTTATATGTCATTAGGTGGTAATCTTTGTTTTGTACAAACTCGTACAATGACAATATTTCTATTTCCATCTCATTATTTTATTCATGTGTTGTTTTAGTGGGCTTTTAAAAAAATTGCCCATGATAAGCAACATATCTATCACAGTCAATGTTAGCTTAAGATAACCAGTAATGGCTTGCTCAGGTTGAAAAGAAGGCTTGGGAAAGTAGGTGCTAAAAGAAATTCAATGTAAGCAATGATGCACAAACAACTTCAATACATCTGTCAAATGAAAGAAGCTCTTGAGCAAAACACCTTGCTTACACGTATTAAAGCATAATAAGGCTAAATACTGCAATAATAGTAAAATCTGTCATCTTCACATGGACCGAGATAAGCAAAAAGATAGGGATAAACAGGAGTAGGGATTTTTTATCATCAGGTTGCAGGCTAAATCTAAACCTAATTAATCTGATGTAAATACTGAGCTTTCCAAATAAATAGTTTGAGCACACAAAAAATTAAAGTTATGTTTTACATCACACTAAAAATCTATACCTAATCGATCTGCATTGTTTTTAGATGAGATTCATCTAACTACTGTTTATACTTTAAACCCACATATAATTTTAATTTGTGGGGTCATACTAAAGTCTAAACTTAATCAATCTAGATAAAATTAATTAAAAAGATTGAGCTACACCAAAAGATAATTTAAATAGTAAAATGTAAATCCATAGAAAATCAAGGAATATTTTTTGGTTTGAACTTTAATGTCAATAGGGTTAAGGTTTCTTTCATTCTTGACTTCCATGGTAAAATTAAAAAACAAACGCACAAAAAAGCAAGCTCAATTTTTGGTAGAAAATCCACTTAGATTGGAGCTTCCTAGCTTTTAACTCGTAGGGTAAACTTGAAAGTAACAAATCTCAAATCTGATGAAATCAGTGAGGCATAGCGTTGAGTTCCTACCGTTGTTAATTGCCTGTAGGCTATGCCATGTGCTAAGTGAAACAGCATGCGCAATCAATTACAAAAATCCAATTTATCAGTGCAAGCTTGTGCATCGTAGTATACAATTTATGCAAGTAGATCTGATGAAGCTGGTCAAAGGTTACAACAATGGTTGTTAAGCTTTGCTATAATGTCATGGGAGTTATTTTACCAATGGTAGATGCAATGCTTTCATTGAACTGCTTCCCATTCAAGTAAAACATATGAGAGCTTTAGTTTGTTCTAATGAAGATGATGCTTGACATGGGTTAGACTGCAGATTGCCTCCATGTCTTTCTTATGCATTTGAACTACATGTCTGAGAGAACTTTGAGAAGCCACAACCAAGTCATCTGTAATGTCAACAACGGTGTTTAAAGAATAGATGGGAAGTGGCGACTAATTATTAAACTACATACTTCACTTTTACTTATGCCACCTAAATGCATTCACAACATAGGCTATGGAATATTCAAACAAATAGATACTAGCAATCACCATGCATTGCCAAAGTTCTAAAAAATGCTTAAACAGAAAACAGGTAATTCGCCTTCAAAAGTTCAATGTATTGACAGGAAGCTATTTACTTTGAGAGGAAAACTTTCTTCAAATTTTCAACATTCTAAATGTATAGATCAAAACTCTATTTAAATAAATTACTAGGTAACTTTCAAGAAGCAAGAAACTGAAACAGATACCAGCTTGAAATAATAAATATTAAATGTATCAATATGGACTTCATGTCTTTACCTGCAAATAACATTAGGTAGCATGAAGGACAAACAAGGATCTCGAAATTCTGCCTCTAAAGAAAACTCTTTTACATGGACCAACTTGAGAAGATTCTTCCACATCACCTGGCCCAAAAGCAAGAGTTCTGAATGATTAATCTTTCTGTAATGAATCTCTGAAGATGCATCTAGTTATTGCATTCAACTCTACCAATCAAATTAACCTGGATACACATTTACT
This sequence comes from Sequoia sempervirens, assembly GCA_007258455.2. Classification (NCBI taxonomy): domain Eukaryota; kingdom Viridiplantae; phylum Streptophyta; class Pinopsida; order Cupressales; family Cupressaceae; genus Sequoia; species Sequoia sempervirens. The sequence continues at coordinate 56,801 of VDFB02322239.1, read as the reverse complement.
TCCATGATAAAATGAAAGTATAATCACTTTATAACTTTCATATAAAGTTACACGAGTTCAGAATCATCAGTAAGTCAATAAACTTGTGATTATCTATAGTAATCCTGTACAGGATTTCAAGATGTAAACAGCACTCACCGAACAAGATTACTACCAACAAATAGAAATGATTTCCCAAAAGAATAGAAATCAGGGTTATTATCCTCATCATAATGATATTGTTCTGCCTTAGTCGTTTATATACAATGATATTGATACTGAACTGAAATTTACTTAACATTGCAACCTAGAAAGCACACTTTGCCAGAAACCATTGATCATTCCATTATCATCTTTGCTATATTGTACACATTTCACCCACTTTAAAAAATGATAGCATTTGAAATCTTTTGTGCACAAACTGACAAAAATATCAAAACAAAAATAGACCCTCATAGGAAACAAGAACTAATTTTGTTAATTTCAATAGACTATTAGCATTCCTCCTAACATAGCTTGATCAGCATTGCACCAAACGAAAATACAAATGAATTAAAAGGGTTTTGGATGTAGATAAATACCAAGACATCATGTTGAACAGGGTGATCAAGAGCGAGAGCAGCAGAAACATGCTTGATGAATTCCAAGGCACTATCACCCATTGGTAGGTCAGATCCTGCCAGTTTTGGGAACTCATGGGAAATAGCTTCTACAGCTGCATCTTCTCTTCTTCCTTTAGCAGTAATGTGACGCTGTGTGTCACAGACAATTCTGAGAAGCTTGTCTGTGAAGTATGAAGCAATCTGCAAGAATAATGAAAACCCTTTACTATACAATGAACTTCACTACCCCCCTTGGTATTATCTGGTGCATCCCAATTTTCTTATTTATAAATTATAATTAAATAAGTGTCAATAAGATAGAACATGAGAAACAATTTTACACAAGTTACCTGTTCCTTGAAAAATGACACTTCCTCCAATTCAACATCAGCTGCTGCTGGAATTGTAACAGATGGTGTGTAGAAACTGCCATCCCTTGCGGCAACACGCAATGCAGCCTGTTCTTGTGAATGCTTCCATGGAAGGTATATAAACTCAGAAACTATGACAACAAAATAATCCTGTATCCATGAAGCAATGGGTTTTACAACCTTGTCTTACACTGTGACATAATGTCAATGGACAGAGGTGTGATTATTTATATATCTATACATTCACAAATAAAAATTCAAAAAACTTAAGACCTTTGGAAAGGCAATTCCATATACTAGGCTAAAAGTATATTATTCCTAACAAGGAGACTGCTAGAAATCCATTTTTGTTAATAATTATTAAGAAACACAGTAATATAACACAGGATACTTCTAAGGAAATTTGAATAAAAAATTTCAACAGACAGCAATCAAGAAAACAGGTAATTGGAAGATGAAATAAATCAATAGTGATTAGACTATAAAGCAGAAAGGTTATGTATTGGGGAAAGGGCCCTTTTTAAATAATAAAAGAAGAATGGAATTTCATTTTTATAAAGAGTTACAGCCGTTGAAATTATTGTCTCAATGGATGAGAGAACAAAACTAAAATTGAATGGGTGGCTGAGGATTATATGCTATTCCTTTTATATTTCCTTTTGGAAACTGGTTTCATATGTCACATAAACAACCAATGACTAAATTCTTATACAAAAAATTGGCACCCATACACCTAATTTTTTCACTTATGCATCTGACAAACAAAACAAAAAATACAGGAGCAACTGCCTGCATGAGGTTTGAAACAAACCTGTAAACCGACTGTCATACTCAAGAGTGCAATTATATTTGTTCCAATCCTAAGCTTCACACCAGATGAATACCTCACTTTTGGGTTTTCCTTACTTCGAAATTGAGAGCCTGCAAATACCCATGAAAAGCATAAATCCAATCAACTCTCAATTTTTATATCTTAACATCCAAAAACCAAAAACACCGACGAAACTTTAGCAATTACTAATCCACTCTGAATGTGACTGAACGGTACTAAATTAGAAGGCACGCTCCAGATTCAGGGATGTTGGATGGCCTTATACCTGCAAATTCTCCATTGATGAAAACATGCAATGCATCACATATTGATTGTATAGAAAGAACTGAAGGGCCACCATTCTTTATAAAGGGCTCATCCTCGCCAGCTTCGACACTGCACTACACAGGACTCAATAACTGTATTAATATTAAGGTGGCTAGAGGTACCATTAAGGTTAGAGGCAAGCTATATAAGGTTCTTTTGTTCCCTACAAACTGCTCACAGAAATTTCACATCTTTATGTTTGGAATGGCTTGCAGGGATATAGTTGCCCTGGTCTATCTATTGTTGGTAGTGCTCTTGCCATGGCTGAGATTGCAAGAGTAGATGCTAGCTGTTCTACATTTATGATGGTGCATACTTGCTTAGCAATGCTAACAATTTGTAAGCTGTTCTACATTTATGTTCTCTGTTTTGCTTTTCAAATTTTATCTACCATGGACATTTTTCTAAAAATAATATTTTTTTGTTCTTTGAAGTTTGATCCATTGAGTCTTACCTTCTTGGCTGTAAATTTGATTTTGAACAACAATGTGTGGAAGTGAGCATCACAAGAAAAAATATTTACCTTCTTCGGCTCAGCTTGATACCATATCTTGCTGTGTATGTTCTACATTCATTGGGACATGTTAATCCTTGTTCCTCTTGTTTGTTCCACATGATGCAAACTGAAAAATAGCCTATTTATAGTAATTCTAGCATCAAATTCAGGGGGACTGGTTCCATTCCACCCATCTTTTATGTGAATTTATGTATCTTATTTTTATATATTTTAATATAGAAATGCACTACTCATCATTAAAGAAGTAACCTATATAATGTTTTCTCATTGTTACAGGCATTGACTGAACCAAACTATGGCAGCGATGCAAGCTCATTGAGCACAACTGCAACTAAGGCCTATTTTTGTTATCCTTTCATGAGATGTTCATATGTTTAAAATGTGTTTGTCAGCTTGTTCATATGTTTAAAATGTGTCTGTTCATATGTATTTTTGTTCATGAGATGTGTATTTTGGTATAGACGATGATTGATTACCATTACTATTAAACAACATCCAAAATAAGAGCTGCTGTAACAACAGATAAACAAACGTAAATGAGTTAAATAAAGTGTCATTGGGTTTCACATTTATAGTCTGAAAAGGGTATTTTGTGTATGAATGTTATTCTTAAATATTCTTAATGCGTTGGATAGAAACAATTAAAACCCATTACACAGTTTAAAGAAAAAGACACGCCCATATGACTAAAAATACTCCCCAAAAAAGTCACAGAGCTGGAATCAATCATAACTTAGCGCCCTCTAGAGAAAGAAACTGAAGTATGCTATTAGCAGAATTGTATAAGTTTTCCAAAAAATTCTGAAGACACTAGATATGCGAAACACATCCATTAAAATGCTCCGGTAAACAGGCAAACTCACGTAATTTTGGAAAAGAAAAAAAAAGAACAAAGAAGGAAGGGTTTAATATTACAGATTGCAGACTGGCGACTTCATTGGGCGGAAGAAATTGAGACAAATTGCCATGTAACCGTCGTCTCCTTCATCTCCCTGCATTGTTTTAAGAAATCAAACAAAAAAACATCAAACCTGCCAATTTTGAGGATGAAATATCCAGGTGTCCCTTCAAAACACTAAAATGAAAATTTTCCTTTTTAAGGGTTTGCAATGGGAACCCGACAGGGACTGACACGGGACCTGGACTCAACCTTAACTCCCACAAAATCATATGTAAGTGTAAAAACCCTAACTTTCTGGAAAACCCTTTCTCTCCTTTCCCTATCCCTCGTTATAAATTTAGTTTTTCCTTCAAGTAACTGCAAATTGATGCAATCAGGACCGAACAGAAACTATAACCGGCAATCCTTATTACCGACTAGTATTTATTTACTTAAGATCTCCAGTCTATCCTTTGCACTACTTCCGCAGCTTGACCCACTAGGACTGATATTGGATGCAGTCGGAGAGCTGAGCCTTGTCATGGGAGCAACCTAGATAGACTGGAAAATGGCTTCTGCTCAAAAAGAGTTGAAGAAGAACCTGGAGACTCTGATGGAGATAGGTTGCCTCTTTGGCTTGAGCTCACTCCGTCAGCAAACCTGCCCTTTGGAGACTTCGACCCATCTGCGTCCTCTGAATGGCTACCCCCAATGTGAAGCTTCCTCAGCAGATTTCTCATCCTTGTTTTGGACAAAGGGCAGGGAGCTTGCCACTTCTAACCCAAAGCAAGTTCCTTTTCTTTCAAGCATAGAAAAAACCTTGTAATTACAGATAGACAGTCTTACTATACAGTGCCAAGCTGCAACGAACAAAATTCATTTTTCACCAAAAGCATGAACTACTGCAGTTGGCATTTGACGGCTCCCAAACTGTACCCAATTCAACCAATAGTTACTAATTGTATGATTCCATAACTAAGGACTAGCAGGACGCTGCTACCTGATTCAGATCGATTCCATCCCCTTGCTCTGTTTCTTGACCCTCTACATCATCCCCACTGAACATAGTGCCAAATCCAGAATTATTTAGCAATGCAGTAACAAAAGCGTTGCAGAAGTCTAGCATCCTCCATCTCGACCTGGTCCAATTGCCAGCGGTCCTCTGCGTGCTTATCCAGGTATAGTCTCTCAACGTCTTTCTCCTCCGTCCTTTTCTTGCATTAATGGTGAATCCCCAGTCTGAAACCAACTCTCTTCGAGCCGCTCCTCATTCCGTTTTTCACCACCTGCAAGTTTTAGATGTGATGTCTCAATCCTCACCCGCAAGTTTTACATGTGACGTCTCAATCCCGTCACATCCCCGTTTTTCATTCCAATCCCCATCCTGACCGTACTATCTAAGAAACGCCAAACATTGTATATTGTATTTTTTTATTTTAATAAATAACAAATAATGTTATTTTTATTTTTATGTTTATTTTTATTTATAATTTTATTTTAAAAAATAAATTAAAGTGTATTTATTTTTACTTTAAAATTTAAAATTATGTATTATTCTATTTTTAAAATAAATTAGATTCATTCAATATTTTTTAATATTTCAATAGATTAATTAATTTTTAAATATAAATTGATTAAAAAGAAAAGATCTAGAAAAACATATCTCAATATATTGTATTTAGATATTTTGAAAAGATATATATTCTAATATAAATATGATTATATTATATTATGATTACAATAGCTTTTGTGGAATGAAATTCTAAAATATTAAAATATGTTAAAAGTTTTTTATTTTTTAACTTATTTAAAAAATTAGATAGAATTTCAAATTAATCATGAAGTAAATAAATTGTAAGAAATCATAAATAATATTTTTTTATTTATCTAAATATTATAATAAAACTTAAATATTTTAATTGAGATCAATGATATTTTAATTATTTTCATTCATAATTTAGATATTTTATTTATAAACATTAGAAAAAAAAACTAAAACAAAAAGAGGCACATGAAAGCAATGGCTTAAGGCAGATGCAATGTGTTGGAACCCCTCAAAATATCTTGTGTTCAATGCATCACGAATATGTTTCTAAGGAGTGGCACAACAGCAATGAGCGATGGGCAAATAAAGGATATTCCCTCGAATATTCTTCCTGTCATTAGAGGCTTTCACATTGCCGATTCATTTCACCAAGTCAAGAACATTTCAGCGATGGGCGATGGCTTCACAAATACGGTGGCAACAAACTTGAAAGCATGTACGTGGTAGCACCTCAGGACATTGCATAAATTGCTCACATCATTGATTCATAAAAAGAGTATCCAAAGCAAAAAGTGATACACAAAAGGCATGGAGAGTTGTTGATCATGTTTTAAAACAAATTGATCAACAGTGGAAATTTAAACATGAACGGATAACTATTAAAGCACATCACTTCACTCACGCGAGTCGTCCCTCGCCACTAATGGTGAATCTGCTCGATTTTAAGGCCATAAAAGAGGTGAATTATGCAATTTTCACTACTTTTACAAGAATTTGAGAGCGAAGAGGCAAGCAAGAGCTTAAGGCAGGTAGAATATGAAGAATTTGAAGAATAGAGTGTTGGATTTTTCCAGGTAAGTGGTTTTGGACCTTCCCTATGTAGAATTAAAGGAAAAATATAACTAATAGGAAAATTGAGAATTTGTTGAAAGGTTTTATAAGCTTAGGGTTGTAAATTTCTCTATTCTGAAAGGAAAAATTTGTAGGCCCTAGTTTGGTTCAGTAAGGTGTGAGCTGGTTTTAATTGCAGAATTTGAGTTGGAAAATTGTGCAAACCAATAGGTTGAGCCCTAGTTTCAATTTTAATCATAAACCCTAGTTCTGTTAAGTTCTCCAATATGAGTCAAGTCGGTGAGACATCTAAGGAAAAAAGGTAAACAAAAGAAGGAAAAACATAAGCTTGAGGTTTCAGAGACATCAAAGAAAAAAAAGGGTGTCAAGAGGGATTTCACTCACTTCATGGAAGGGGATTTCAAAGAGTCATTTCCTAATGCAAAGCTAATTGGAAAAAGACCAATGGGGGAGGGTGTGTTGTCAACGTACTTGCAAGAGTTAGCAGTAGGAATTGGAGAGGTTGTTGTACCACAAAGTGGATGGGAGCTTTTCTTATACGTTTTCAACCAAAGATTTGCTCATCACCCTACATGCCACCTATGGACTTGTGATCTTGGGAAGCTCATAGTGCCAAACATATCTGTGGAGGTGGACCTAATCATGGAAATAGCTAAACTCTTTGACCCACATAATAGAGTGATAAAGAACACACAAGAATAGTGAATGCTAGATATCTCTAGAAGTAAGATTGTGGAGATCTTCAAATTGAATCCTTCTTAAACTATTTCCATCAGCTCTGTTGCATTGTTTTAGGAATACAAAAAGGGTAAAATTGGTTATAGAAGACATGTGTTACCTAGGCATAGGAGAAGGGATCAAGGAAAAAGGGATGTGTAGTTTCGACCTAGGGATGTGGAGCCCTTTGACTATGATGAATTTGAGGACTATTTCAAAATACAAACTATAGTTTGTGTCAAGTCCTTGCAAGTAGATATAATGTGAAAATGAATGTTCATTGATGGTAATGGCCATGGACATCCAAAATAAATATCAAAACAGAGGTTTTGACTATGTGGCCTACCTTTCTAAAGAGATTCATAATGAATTGGTGGGATTGAAAGATGGAAAACCTCCACTAGGTTTCAAACATTATTCATTGTTGATGCATATGTTGTTCTGGATGGGTAAGAAGGTTTTCAAGAATTTCATGAAGTTAAGGGAAAAGGATGACAAGGATAATGATCTACTTGTACAAATATGGACACACATTTGGGATCAGGATTATCCATACTACAATTATGCTACATTTTTCAATAATTTTAAGTTTGTTTTTTTGGGACAACTTGGTTGAGACCTATATACAAAATTTATAAAAACATTAAAGATATTTTGAGGCCATTGGAATTTAAATAAGGCACTAAATATGATCATAACTAGGGTGATTGGTATTTGTACCCCCATTGCACTATATTCAAAGTTATGGAGCCAAGGTACACCCCCACTGTTTACCTATATATGTTTATGATCGGTTGGATTTCATGGAAATAATGTGGCAATTTGATGCCATGGACAAAGAGAATTTCAAAAATGCCATGAAGGGTTCATTAATAGCTACACAATTTTCTTTCTCCTACTTTATTGTTACCTCTAAAGAATGTTATGAAAATTTTGGTATCATGGTAAATAATTACAAGATGAAAATGGATGTATTAAGGAACTACATGACCCTAAAGGATTCCTTGATAGGGAAAGAAAGGCTAGAGGGAGGTCTGGATTTACCCATGAATTTCATTATAGTGAAGATGTTATTAGAAATTTTCCTTTACATAGTATTGTGGATGAAAGAAAGAAGGAATGGATGATGATATGCAGTGTTAAAGAGAAAATTGTGAAGAATAATTATATGTTAGCCCATATGCTAAAATTAAGGATCAATATAAGAAGGCTATTGTAGTGTTAAGTGCATTCAAGGATGGGACATTCTTTGAGAAAGTTAAGGAGGTTGAGGACAAGGCTAAGATAGCCAAAGATGAGCATGATGCAAGAGTAAGGAGCCAACTGGCTCAATCATTTGCTCATGATACACAATTGAAACCTTTGGGAATACAAAATGAGTTGGTGGCATATCCTTTGGTTGAGTATGCTAATACATAGCGAGGAGAAGATGAGATGTAGGAACAATCAAGTGAATGTGTTCCTACAGAACAAGAGATTGAACAAAGATTCCCTTCTCTTGTGATAGGTGATGTGTTGGACCCATTAATCCCTGAGGACATAGTTGTGCCATGGGAGTATAATGAGGATGATGATGTTGTGAGGATTCAAGCTTGTAGAGAATTCATGGATGATGATTCTTTCATCCAAACCAAGGAATTCAAGGATTTTGTGATTGAAGTCAAAGGAAATGAAATAAAATAAAAGATTAAAAAGGCCCAAGTAGAGGTAGACCCTTCCTTACACGAAGAGGTTGAGAAAAAGGTTGAGGAAGAATTAATGAAGGATATTGTTGCAATAACCCCACTAGACACAAGAAGATTGGTGAAAGATAGTGGAGTTATGATATTACTAGGTTAGGATTTAACTTCAGTAACTATATTAGATGTTGTAAGAAATGATACATAGGATTCTATTTCTTAGGAGCATTTTGACAATAAGGTTTTTGGGTCAAGTTTCAACCCAAGTCTACATACTCTAGTAATTTGATCAATGGCACCAGATATAGGGAAACCAAGAGTTGTGAAGTCAATTGGAGAAATCACAGGTAAAGTGATTGTCAGAAGAGCAACTGAAATGACACCAACACAAGCTACTAAGTTGACAGTACACGTAGCTAAGTTGAGTGTAGACACAATTGAGATTTCCCAAGAAAGATATGAGAATTCGCTTGGAAAATACAACTGACTTTTGGAGGAGTTCAACAAAATGAGAGCCACTACAGCTCATGCAAGCTCACCATAAAGGGCTCTGCCACCTCCAACTTCTCCTTCTGAATTGCCAGCATAGGACAAGGAGACATTGTCTTTAAGGATTAAGGGATTAAAAGAGCAATTTCAAATGGAGAAAGAAAATGTAAAGAAAGGTAAGTCAAAGAATGCAATAGTGTCCAAGGAAATAATTGATTATATTTTTCAGCATAGGCTCTCTCGTGTATTGCATAAAATAGATAACATTTGGAGTGTGTATAATAGTATCCATGAAGCTCATCAAAGGTACATTTAGGTGCAGGAAGCTTTCCAAAATGTTTGGAGTAAGTGAAGTGCATGAGCTAGTGCTCTTAAGGAAACAATGATAAACATGAAGGATGATCCAGAGGCACCTACACATCTCCCAGAACTAATAAAGGCAATTGATTTGTTGGGAGAGATATCGGCTTTCCATGGAAAGTTGGGTGTGTAATTGCAAAGCAAAATTAAAATGTTTAGAGATTTGGAAGGATGTGGGGTGCCAAAGATTTTGAGTGAAGAGGGGGTGCCAAAGATTTTGAGTGAAGACAGGGTACCAAAGTATTTTAGTGTGTGGAAAGAAGAGTTTGTAGATCTCCTCACTATTTCCCTCAAATTATTTTACATTTCTGGAAAACATGATTATGCAACATTAAATAATGTCATTGATGATATGTTTAGGATTGAGGTGAACATGGATGCATTTGTCAAGAGGCTAGAGTAATGATGGATGCTAGATATAACCTACATGTTTCTAAGATACAAAGGTTATTAGATTTTGAATGGCCTACTGAGGAGGAATACAATACATGGCTTGAAATTTTTTCCAAATTAAGCCTATGTTATGTCAATATTTAAAAATTGTTTCCTTCTCAATTCAAAGTTATTGATGGTTGGTGTTGATGTGGATGTTGTTTCACTTTTTCTCTATTTTAATGTTTTATGTCCTATAATTTTGGGAGCACGTGGAAGAAGTATTGTTGCTAGTGGAAGGAGTATCTTCATTAGATAAAGAGCCTTTTGGAAGGTGGGAAGTATCTTTTCCAATGAATGGAAAATGACTTTTGTCTCATACAAATATTTTCCCCCAGGTTTTGCAAATATAACGATCTTTTGGAATGAATTGTGATTGTCAAATGAAAATGTGACAAGTGTCAATTGGCCTGAAGCTTGTCTTTGTTCCCTTGTTTTCATAAAAGGGAATTCAAGGCCATTGGTGGGGTGTTGATTGATCTCACAAGCAATTTTATAGTAGGCAATACATAAAATAGAGTTTTGAATTTGCATGTAGGATTTTGAGTCATTTTATGTAAGTTTAATTTTGTATGATAGCTAGCATTTGAATATTAGAATGGCATAATTCTTGAGCCAATTCTCTTCTTGTGTACCTATTATATGAGTTATTAATGAAATTGATCAAGGATATTTTCAGAGATCTCCATTGTGTTTCAATGAATGTGTGGTTTTGTCTTTGTTCTAATTCAAGGAACTAGTTAAAATACTTCAATAGAACCATAGGTTTGTGTAATTTGTATACAAGGATATGATAATGAGTTCTAGTTTTTGAATGTTTGAGTATGGTGCTATAATGTAGCATTATAGTAGTTGTGTGATGTTAAGCTTTAAGATTCTGTTATCCATTATGGCTTGTGTCTAATTTGACTCCATACCCTAGGTTAAGGCATTGGTCTAGGATTTGTATTTACAATACATATTCAAAATCTTTCACAAACAATACATTTAAAAAACTAAATCTTTAAATTCTTATTGAAATGTGTAATGCTCCACTACTTGCGAAACAATTGGTGTGTAAAGGATTTGCCAGATCTTTGCATTCATTAAATTATCAAGCAATTTTATGTTGAGCTAATCTGTTATTTACAATGTAAAAGGTTAATTGGCACAAAGGATCTTAAATACATTATGTGGGATCGCCCTCCCGAGTTTTTCAAAGCCCAAAGTGCAGGAGAAAAGCTCTTTGCAGCTTTCACTCATTCGTTGGCCAATTCCTCCAATTAGCTAACCATTGGAAGATGGCAATTCTATAGGCTATTTGTGAGCTTCATTTGGTATTTAAGAAACACCAATAGATTGGCAACTTTGTTGGGGAATACTTGTGCAAAGTCTCTAGTTCGAGATCAAGCTTTAACGTCAGAGCCATATATTTTGTAAATATTTATTTATCCATGAGAGAATTCATAAATTTGTCTTGCCATTTGTCAAATTAAAGTTAGTCCATCAAAGATCTAGACAGTATTTGTAGTCCTTTGTTAAGTTTTCACTAAATTGCTAAAAGTTTGTCTTATAAGCCTTTGTATACATAAATTCCTTCAAATATGTTCCAAATTCACAAATATTTTCACAATTCCCATTAATTTAGGTGCCGACTTTGAGTCTTTGTGCTATTACATTTAAATTCACTATAAGAAGTTGAGAAGGACAGAAAAGAAGAAGTTGCAGAGAAGAAATGAGGAAGACTAGAGCTCATATGAAGAAACACCTAGAGGAAACGCTAGAAGGTGAACTTCAAAAGACTCCCAAGAGATCATGGAAGCAAAAGGATACAAATACAAGTAAGTCTACCCCACATCTTGTTCCTAAACTCGCTCAACACTAGTACATAAGGGTGATCCCACAATAGTGGTTTACAATTTTTGGCCAAACTGGACACTGAAATTATTTTTTAAAACTAAATCTTCACATTTGGGCACCTATAGCAGCTAAACCATGAAGAATTTGAAGATGATGAAAAATAGTCTCATCACATTTTGTCTATAGATTCTAAAAATATTTTTTTCAAAATTTTTGGAATTAGTTTACACTTCTTTTTCCATCTCTCCACGAAAATTGGTTTTTTTCAAAAAACAACATTTTTAAAAAGTGACGCACACCGTATAACGCATAACTTTTTTTTCATGAAGGATAAAATTCTAATTCTTTTGAATTTAGATTTGTAACTTTGATATCTAGTGCTTCCACTTGGTTAGACAATTTTTTATTGAATATTTTTTCTTTAGTCAAGTTTCGAAGTCAAACCAATTACAATTTAGACATAGCGCGACCATATAATGCATAACTTTTTTTGTATTTATCGAAATTCAATTTTATTTTTTATTAGATCAAGGACTTCAATATTTGGTGCACTCATATTTTTCAATATTTTTTTTGATAATCTGCTATTTTTCCACGTGTAGAACAGAGACCTTCATTTTTGATGAAAAACCTATGTTTAATAAAACTAAAAAAACAAATACATAATAAAACCAAAACATATTAAAATTATATTCGTTGGATAGCTCATTTTGAGGACTACCTGATTCAAGTTGGGTTTGTGAAGATTCTTCCATTTTCATCCTCAACTCGATCTCCGAAGTGCCAAAATTAAGGTTTTTTTTGTGTCTTAGGGAGGGGATGAGGAATAAAGGGGGTTCGAGCGAACCCCTAGGGGTTCGAGCGAACTAGGGTTCATTCGAACCCCCCTTCTATGAGGGGTTTTGATGGCTTTTTTGGCAGGAAAGTAATAGGAGGGTTCGCCCGAACCCCTAATGGGTTTGGTCGAACCAATAGGTTTGTACGAACCCCTAAAATCAATTTTTTTCCATGCATTCATTTTATGTGAGTTTTCCTTCCTCACTTCAATTGTAAACCACTATTGTGGCTTCAACCATAAACAAAAATATATGATTGAAAAACTATTAAAAACTGCTTATAAATGACTGAACTTGATCACGTGACCATTAGTAGTTTATTGCTAGTCATATACAACGTGACCAGATTGATGAATAAACTATTTTTAGTCATTTATTGGTTGTTTTGATTGATCGATTTGGTAGTATATTTAGTTGTTGATTTAGTCATTCATTGTTGTAACATGGTCTTATTTATTCATTTTTTTTACTGATATATTTAGTTGATGATTTAATCATTTATTGTTGTAATCAGGTCACTTATTTAGTCATTTTTTATTCACTGATATATTTAACTAGTCACTTATTTAATTGTTGATTTAGTCATTAATTGTTATAATTTGGTCACTTATTTAGTCATTTTTTTTCATTAATATATTTAGTCATTGACTGTTGTTAACTGGTCACTTATTTAGTCATTTTTATTCACTGTTCACTAATTTATGTCACTTGGTAGTATATTTAGTCAATTTAATTATTAATTGATGTAAATTAGTAGTATAGTTAGTCATTTTAATTGACTAATATTTGAGGATTTAAGCATAAAGCACAAAAATACACATTATTCATCAATTGCACACAATAAGATAGCTATTCAGAAGGCAACATTGGTGAACTTTATTAATCAAATAAAGGTTTTCTAATTACAACTTAGAAAGAGTATTACAATTGTTATTTTTAGTCATGAGATTGAAAATTTGAGTTACAATATTGCACATAAATGACTGCAAGAAAGAAACTTCTCCAAAAAACTTCAGCAATGATGGAAATGCATGCTTGAAGCCCTTCAATGTGAGCACATGCCCCTTTCATCTCTTAAAACTTCTACAACGTGGGAAATCTTCTTGGAGCAAGTTGTAACATGTAGAATCCAAGAAGGAGAGTGTTGATCGTGTCCCATATATGAAGCTCTCTCCTTCAATATAGTCAACAATAACCTGGAACTAGAATCTTTCCTCCTTTATATATAGTGTGCCATCTAATATGAGTAACATGGCGCTGCCTTTTCTACCATGAATGAAGCTATGCCTCAATACAACCAACAAAATTACTATTAGTCTCAATTCAAAAAGAATAAAGTGCATTGTATATTGCAAGTTTACAAAAGTCCAAACAAAACATAAAGATAAATCAATTTAAAAACTGTAGCCTTGTCAACAAATGCCTTAAATAGAGTGTTCAACATAGGCCTGAAATATGCATATTGAACGCTTGATTTCATAACCTTGTTCAAAGTTTAAGAAAGGTGATATGCACAAATTATAGAATGAAGTCTATCAACACTAACCAGAATGGAACAACATTATCAACATAATTTTTCTGGAAACCAATCCCAAGAATACCATCAGACTTAATTAGACAACAAAAATGTCAACCCTGGTTCATGTGTTGTCTGAGTAAAGACATGCACCATGGAAGAATCCATTTATACATAAATTCCAAATTAAGTTGATGAGAAAAGATCTTTGATATCCAACTAGGAAGCCTTAACATCCAAAAATTACTAACCTGATGTTTTACAAGTTTCCCAACTGTGACATCATCTTTACTTAAGAAACCAGATATTGATCCACTACCATGTATTGAATCTCACATGATTCTCCTTCACAAACAAAAAAGATATATATACTTTTTTTTAGCAACTTCCTTAATATCCCCATGTCTAAGTGATGTTGAGTGTTTGAAGTAGAGTACCATCTTCTTGGTATGTGCTTGACTTTGATGACTTGTATCTTGAATGAAAATAACAAGCTAGTTGCATTGTAAAATCATTGTTAATCATTGTTACAAAAATAACCACAAAATCCTCTTTAATTAAAATAATCCTTCTAGATATTTTAGTTAATTTCTAAGAAAGCTAATTTCACTATCCAAATAGCCATCAATCTATTTACTATATATAATTTCCTAGAAATTTAGAATTTGAATGTAATGAAAAGTTAACCATAATTACCAAAGATTTGACACCAAAATGTAGTACAAAATGAATTGTTTGACAGAATGCATCAAAGAGATGTCATCTCATGGAATGAAATGATATGATTGCAAAATGTGCACAAAATGGATTTTGCAAGGAAGCTCTCAAAATCTTTGAATTAATGAAGCACTCTGGAACACCAAAATTGTAAGCTTTGCTTGTGTTCTAGATGCATGCAATCATGTTGGTTTAGTGGATGAGGGTTGCACATACTTCACATGTCAATAACCCTTATTGCATTACATATATATAGTTGATCATTAGGTGTGCATGGTTGACCTTCGTGCCCGTGTTGGCTATCTTGAGGACACCCTAAACATTATTACTGAGATTCCAGTTAAACCTTTGGTTCATGTGGATCATTTATGAATATAGGCTGAGTATTCCAACAACACTGCTTTTTTGGTTGGATCCTAAAAATGTTGCAACTTATGTTCTTCTCTAAAACATTTTTCTAGAAGTGGGCAGGTGTGGTGAGGTTCAAATAGTAAGGAGATTGATGAAAGATAGAGGAATTAAAAAGACACTTGCATGTATTTGGATTGAAGGGCATAAAATGGTACATGATTTTTTGTGTAGGAGACATATAACATCCACAAACATGGGAGATCTATGCAAAATTGGAGAAATTGGCTTGGAAAATGAAGGCAACGGGGCATTCCCAGATTCAAGACTTTTACTCAATGTTGTGGAATATAAGAGAAAAGAATCATTTATCTGCCACCATAGTGAAAAGTTAGCAATTGCATTTGGTTTGTTAAACATGACCCTTGGTACAACTATTAGAGTTGTTAAGAACCTTTGAGTATGTTATGATTTTCACACTACATCTAAATTCATGGACCCAAGATTGTTGCAAGAGAAATTGTTCTAAGAGATGTGAACAATTTCCATCATTTTAAATAGGGACAATGTTCTTGTGGAGAATATTGGTGATGCTAAATGAAACAATCTGAAAAATAGGCTTACACTATAATAATGTGCACTACATCAGATATCTAGTAATAATGAAGGGACATCCATTAAAGCATAACAACGAGAATTATTTTGTCATATGTTGTAGTTACAAGTGCCCTACTAGACATACATGAAAATGTGGAAGCAATATACACAAGGCAAGCAAACTGCTTCAAAAAAATGCCTCAAAGAAATGTGGTATTTAGTTTTATAGTTTAACTATGATACTGTACTATTTTGACATGATCATTGCAGTGATGTGGGATGTTACCGCTACATTGCATAGTTATTTCTCGTCCTTTGTGGTAATGCGGAATGTTACCGCTACACTACACCGTTATTGTTCAGCCTTCGTATTAATGTGGGATGTTACTACTACAGCGCACCATGTCTTCTTGGCTCTTGCAAGGATGTGGGAGAAGTACTTGATTTACTGACATACCGCACATTTATTGCTCGACCTTTATTGTAATGTAGGATGTTACTGCTACACCACACCGTGTCTTCTTGGCTCTTGTGGTATGGAGGTATTATGAAACTTGTCACAACAGTCTTATGAAACTTGTCACTATCATCTACTACCTCGACACAGTAGTCTTATGAAAATTGTTAATATTTATGGGCACCTTTTAAATTACATTAAGATCTATAAGAAAACTATCCTATAGGGATGGCAATCCCAAGAAACATGGCAATGGCTACACAAATAAATAGTTAACTAGAAACCATGAATTTTCAATGCATAATGGAGAATACACAGAGAGTTAACTCAGTGAGTAAATATCCTTGGAGAATCATCATCAAAAGTATGACAAACTAAGATTTCATAGTAGAAAATTATATACCCTCAAAGACCTAATAGTCATAGTAGACCTAGTGATAGCTTTCAAAGTCATAAGAATAAATTTATAAGAGAATAGATGCAAGATAATGAAAAGACACTGAGATGGAAGGGAAGTCGGTAGAGTTGAAGAATTAGACCTATAGTGAGAAGGTAGGGAGAACAAAGTAATTTAGAGTCAAGAGCATCATGACACTTTCTTAGTTGACTATTTGGACAAGGAGAGAACTTAGTGACAATATTAGCATCAAAACAATAAGGATACTCAAAACCCTACCAAACCCTAGGGCCTTTTTCATCACCTTGTAGAGATCTCAAACATGCATGAAAATATTTCACAGAGACTAAAATCATCTCTATTTTTGATGATCACAAAAAGTAACAAAAAGTTAAAAAACTTTGGATTTACAAGTGATGAAAAGAAGTACATGGAAAGTATATTATGCTATTTTATTTTTTTTAAACTTAACCATTAACTACCCAATACAATCTAATAAAATACAAATATACAATGAAATATTATGATTAACAAAATGATAATTTTAACAGTTATCTTAAGGTAGACAAAAAAAAATTTGCAAGTGAAAAATAATACCCTTAGATTATTTTGAACAAATAAAATTTTCATTTACATCATTTTCATGCAATAATGTTTTAGATCCGTCCAACTGTACAAAAATCAAATCAAATCTGCAACAATCTTAAAGATATGAAGGTTTAAAAATATGATATTTTTAGATCTATTCTTGGGTGTATCCTGCAAACTTCATCATAGAAGGATGGGTCATCACCTCATTTAGAATTGGATGTGGAACTACCTTTGTTGTTTCCATGTAGAATCCAAAATGGGTGTACCAAATGCTAGAAGAAATAACCTTGTAAACATGCAAAAGGAAAAGCTAAATCAATAGTAATTTACTACTTTGCATTCAACTTCTTTGTAATCATTTTAAGTACCTGATTCTATTGTACTTTAAAGATTTATAATATGAATTTTAGCTATTCAAATATCTTAAATAATTTGAAGTTATAAAACTAATAAATAGACTTTAGCAATTCAAAAAAAATCCACTTCTAAAATTTTAAATATCTTTACTACATCTATTTACTGTTGTTAGGGAGTTGCAAACTATGAATTGCCCTTTGTCCTATAGGATTGAGAAAGAAAGAACACTGTCAAACAATGATTGAATCATAACAAATAATCCAAAAACAATGAAAGTTACTGTCAAATGGTGACAAAGATCTATCCTCTAAGTCATTTGCACATGGTGATTGAGAACACAATGAGTAAGAAGTAAAAAAGCATTGGATCACAGCACTGCAAAATGGTCATGAGTTATGCAATGAACTTCACTATTCTTTTGATCACAAAGGAGATCGAGATAATAAACAACATACTGATGTGCACAAAGAATGTTCATAGAGTGAAAAATTCCTTACAAAGCAATTACCACAACAAAGTTTGAGGTGAATTTCACCTACTATTTTATGTTGATATGGATATGTTATAACCTATAGTTAATTGTTGTAGCATAACAGATAGGCTAAATAGTTGTTCATATACCATTGTTTCAAATTCTAAATTGCTATACCTTATTCTAGGAGAAAATCATAAGGGGAGTCTATACATAAGACACCATTGTTTCAAATTCAAAATTGTTGGCTTTTTCACAATTGTTTGCTTCATTTATTTGATCTAAGATAGCCTAATGTATAGAAGATGCTCTCAAAATCATAGTAAAATCTTTTATTTCAGGATGACTGTTCAAAATCTTTTTTCCACTCTTTTCCATTCTAAATTTTATTCCCAATTTCATCCATAAAGAACTTCCTTAGCCTATAGATCCTATAAAGTTATGGCTAACAACAGGATCTATAGGCTAAGGAAGTTCTTTATGGATGAAATTGGGAATAAAATTTAGAATGGAAAAGAGAGTGGAAAAGTATAATTTGATGAAACTCTTGCAAATTTCAGGCTAATGGTTGATGCTTTTGTTCATTGTTATGATGGGAAAGATTTTGAACAGTCATCCCGGAATAAAAGATTTTACTATGATTTTGAGAGCATCTTCTATACAGTATGCTATCTTAGATCAAATAAATGAAGCAAACAATTATGAAAGAGCCAAAAAAATTGAATTTGAAACAATGGTGTCTTATGCATAGACTTCCCCTGTGATTTGCTCCTAGAATGAGGTATAGCAATTTAGAATTTGAAACAATGGTATATGAACAACTATTTAGCCTATCTATTATGCTACAACAATTAACTGTAGGCTAGAACATATCCATATCAACATAAAATACTTAGTGCAATTCACCTCAAACTCTATTGTAGCTGAGTATGACAATACCTGAGCTTTTGGTGTTTCTAGATGAAACCTATAGTGAAAAATTGTAGTCTCCATCTGAAGGAACCATCTTCAGAGGACTTCCCTGAAATGAGGGACCTGAGCTTCTAGTGTTTCTAGAAGAAACCTATAGCTGAAAAAGTGTAGTCTCCATCTAAAGGAACCATCTTTGGAGCACTTCCCTGAAAACATTAGAAGAAAAGCAATACCATAATTCTAAATTAATAATTTGTATCAAGCCAAATGTTAGAAAGTATAATTAAAAAGATAAATCCTTACAATTGGACCTCAAATTAGACCAAGCAGATGTATGATTTTATCTTTAGAATGTAGGAACTTTCTTTGTCGAAGCTTCACAACCTCAAATTGGACCGATAAAATTTATGATTTTATCTTTAGAATGTAGGAACTTCCTTTGTTAGAGCTTCATGACCTCAAATTGGATTTGAAATTGGTCCAACAGATTTATGATTTTATCTTTAGAATGTACAAACTTTCTCTATTGGATATTAAAAATCTTAGGTTAGATATCCAATTGGACCAAAAAATTTATGATTTTATCTTTAGAATAAAGGAACTTCCTCTGTTTGATATTATGAAATTCCTACAACTAGGTTCTACTTCCCAGTGAAAACACCCAGAAGTGTTTCACACTAGCTCAAGGTACTCTCCAACCTGGTTATGTCACCGATAGCAATCCAATTTTTCCTGAACTGTCCATACCCAAACGTTGCATCACAATCTATTCTCCCTGCACATAAAAATGCCACATATTAACCCCTTCTAAATAAAACTCAAAATCATCATAAAACCATAATTAATAAATAATTTCAGCTTCAAAAATAATATGATGCCATTTACTATCAAAACAAAATCTCTATAAATCACAAAAAATCCATGAAGCCATCCATCCAAAGAGAAAATAAGCAATGTAAGGATTTGAGAAATATAAATACCAAAGGGTTATGCTGTAATAGTAATGGAATCACCATAAGAGCACAACTGAGGAACAAACTCTTGTGACTGTAATTATGTGATCCATAACTCTATTGGTCATGTGACACAGTTGTGCTATAAAAATACAAGATGCATTCATGTGTGACCCAAGTTTAATGTGGCTATAATATGATAGAAATGGAGGCACTCATATGAGCACAATTCATGTACAAATCATTGTCATCACAATTGTGTGTCAATCATCATTGGTCATTTGTTGCTGACGTTTCAGGTTACAATGTAATGATAGTATGATCCGAGAGTGATTACCTTTGTTGTAATAAAGAGCCTGTAACCGGTGATATGCAGAGGGTTGTGTTATATCATTATGTAGTGCATTCAAGCACAACCTATGTTTAATGGGCTATTGTAGAGATTGGTCAATATTTTCTAAACCTTATGAATGTTACTTAAAAGTGTATAGCTTAAACTACAAACTAAGTTTGTTACATACTTGAATGCAATCTTGGGTTGCCACAAACTATAATAATGTGATCTAATAACCATTATGGAAAGTATTAAAGCAAGACCCATGCTATATAGGATACATTTCCCTGATTAGGTTTACATACCTTAATGATAAAACACAAGCTTCCTACACATTCTAGGATACAATCCAAGATCCTACCAAACCCTGCTAAAGATAGCTAATTTTCTAACCCAAGATTTCATGTTGTTTTTTAATACCAACAAAAGCATTGGTAAGAGTATGACTAGGGTAAAACCCTAGGCCTCCATAGAAACATAAACCATAACTCTAGCAGGTTAGTGTGTTGGAAATTGTGCCTCTAGTTGTTGGCTTGTATCTCTTCATTGCCGGCTGATTGTTGGTTTTCATAACTAACCTTGTCATGGCTTCAATGGTTTGGAAGTTCTATAACTTCCTCATTGGCCAATCTCCTTCGTTGTCGCAGCTTTGGTGGTTTCGGTAACCTTGTCACGGTGTTTAGAAGTTATGTAACTTCCTGACTGGATGACCTCCTTCGTTGTCACGACATCGGTGGTTTTGGTAACTTAAGAACCTTGTTGTGGAGTTATGAAGTTTGTGTTTTCTTTGATTGGGCAATAGTGCTATCGACTTGTCACAGGGATTGGTAAATCCATAACTTGTTTGCAGTGGTTATGAAGTTATCATTTTTAGTGATGCGCCGATGGGTGTTCACTTTGGTGGGGCCATGCCGATGGTTGGTTTGACCGCGGGTGTACGAGTGAGTTGGTAATCAAAAGGGCTAACTCATGGATACCTAAAGTCCTCGGGATTTTGTTTATAAACTAATGACTATTAATATTTCGTGCCAATGTGGGATAATGTTGACATTTGAGCTTCTTGGTGGTTGAGTGAACTAAATTGGTTTGGATAGTAGATTCCTAGAAACTAAATACGTATGTTTTCCACGCATGGTATCCAAGAGACAGACAATTGAGCCATGAGGCTAGCTGGTAAGGTTGTAGGGCTGGTAAGGTCGAGGCCATGAGGCCGAGCTGGGAGAGAGAGAGTCGAGGGCTGGAGCAGGAGTGAGGAAGATTAGAAGCAAGGTTATGCTACCAAAAATCTCTCCTAATAGAATGTCTTGATCAATCTTTTGTTGTTAATTTGCACTATATACTGTGTGAGAGTATTGTAACAATGCGAAGGTTGTAATAGACTCAGAGGTTGATCAAGGAAACAAAAAAAAAAGGAGAGAGGGAAACAGATAAGGGGTTATGTTGTCCAGTTTGTCTCTAGAACGAAATAAGATGTAATCTCTGTAAAGGCTTAGTGCCTGATATTGTATTGTAATTATTTTGTTGTTGAATAATACAATGGTGATCTAGGCTTTTGGAGTATGGGTTTTTTTACCCGATAGGGTTTTCCCCATGTAAATCTATGTGTTCTGTCTCATGTTTCATGTTTCATGTTCTTGGTTAGAATCTGTTAATGTTTGTTGTTAAAATTGGATTTACATGTGCTTCTCTCAGAAGGGTTAATGTGGAAATGCATTCTGTCTCATTCCACTTTGTTGCACAATTGTATGTGTATTTGAGGAAGTTTAAGAAATTAAAAATTACCGAAGGCACTATTGTTCTTGGAGGTTTCTCTGAGATGATCAAAATTTCCTAGCAAGTGGTGTCAGAGCCTTCTTTTGGTTGTTCATTTTGGGTGTTTCTCCTATGAAGATTTCTTAGTTTGTTAGGCTTGAGGAAATCTGGAGGAAGCAATTGATGTATTGATCCTTTGGTGAGTGGAAGTCTTGTGGTATTCAAAGACATCACATAGCTTGAAGGATGGTGAAGATGGAGAAAAAGGAGTTGGTCATGTTGAATTGATGTGATCTGTGCCTTCTAGTTGGCATTGGTATAACCTTAATGCATGAGGTGGAATTTTTCTTTGCTTCGTGGTTATGTTGCAACAAAGCTTTCATATTAGGTGTCTATGTGAGAGGCTCCTTGGTGATATGGAGAAGTTTGGGTTGTTTCTTAGCCATGGAAGAGAGTGCTTATGCTGGGTGGTGTTTCCTGGTGTTGGAAGGAATTATTATCTATTAACTTTGAATGCATGAAGGCTATGGAGTTATTTATTGAATGATTTGAAAGCTTCTAAAATAGCCTATCTCTTTCTCAGATGCATGTGCATATTGGTGGTTTCAAATTTGGTTTGAAATAGGCCTAGAGTTCCTGAACTATTGTTCCTTTTAAGGATGTGTTGTACTTTCATGTTCTATGATTTTTTGTAGGTTTTAAATGGTCAAGAAAACTTGTTGATTGCTTGATGGATTCCTAGACTTTGGTGCTTGTTGTGGACATGTTTGGAAAATCGGATTTGGTCATGATCTGGTGTTCGAGTCTTGGTGTCTACATGGTTATCTTCTTGGATATATCGGTTTATGATTACTAATGTGATGATGGGTTTGCATGTTTGATGGAATTGATCTTTGAGTTATGTGGTTGGTGGTCTAGCTACCCATTGGCTACAATGAGATAACTTGGATGTGGATTGTCTATATCCATGAGGTTGATGCAATGTTGGTGCAGATCTGTTAGCTGGCCTTGTCTATGGTCACTTGTGCATTGGTGTGGTTGCTTTGGGATGAGAAGATGGATGGTGCTAAGTACTTGAATAGTCGGTTATATGGACCTATAACATGTTGTATCATGATGTCATGGATAGCTTGGATACACTGCTTTGTGTAAGCTTTTGACACTGATGGTAATCTTTTCTTGTTTTGGAGATCTTGGTGCCACTTGATGGACATGTTGTGTGGACTTGAAGGATTTTTAGATTAGCAAATGTTGGGTCATGATGCTTGAGAAGCTCGATTATCACGGTTTAGTGGGAGCTTTAGCAATGACTATGGATTCATCACTTGGTGGTGAATGATTTTCTTTAGTGTTGCAGATGTTACCAGGAGGAGCCATTAGATCCTATTGCTACATAAAAGTTCTTTTGCATTTGCATGGACACTATTTGAGGATGTGTAACATCTTGAACCATGAAGGATGACTGGATTCTTTGGCTAAGGTGTTGGTGGTGCTTGACATGTGATGTTGGTTTTGAGTTTTTTTGCTTTATGTCATGGTATACTCTTGCTTATGGACTCGAGTTTTGACATTGTGCATGGCACTTGAGACCATGGTGAAGTCACTTAGAGCATGGTATCTCATAAGGGGGGTGTGTAGATCATGGTGTCATGATAAGTTCCTATTTTAGATGTGTGGAGCTTTGACAGTGGTCTGGAGTTTCTCTATGTTTTGAGTACATTGGTTATATGCTTGAGAACTTCATGTTAAGTGCAGTAATGCAGTTTGGAGTTAAACATGGGATAATCTTTTGTAAGTGCTCATGGATACATGGAGAATAAGGTGAGGCTATAACTCTTTTGAGATGAGAAAGATACTAATTACAGTTGAAAGTCTGAGTAGCCTACACCTTGGTTGGACGTGAGTACAACATAGACCAATGAGGAGATTGCTCTTGGATGAGTCATGGTGGCTTGTATATCTTGGAGGAGCATTCTCTTTTCCCACTCTTGGTCTACTCTATAGTTTATCTGAGAGGTATTTTCCCATTATATCTTTCAGGTGTGTTTTATGCTTTCTTTCATGATATGGATCTTGAATTTTTGTCAAATGGTTCTGGAGGATTCATAGTGGAGGGTCAATATTTCCCTGAGCTTTTGTGTTATATCATTTATCGATAAGAACTAGTAGGAGATAGTTATATGGGCTGATTTCCTGAGATGGGAAATGGGGTAGTTTGATCTTCTTTAAGAGCCTTACATCCATGTTTGATTAAATGTTACATATGTTAAGTTTGATCTTGGTGATTGAATGGTTGGGTGTTGTTATGGATTTTTATTTGGGATATGAAGGAGATCATACTTGACATAGTTGGCTTTTAAAGGTGTATGTGGGAGGATTTTCTATAGGCTTATGATGTGTAGGGGTGCCTTTTTCTTGGTCTCGGTAGTCTTCCTAGATGTTTGGTTTCACATTACATTGGTTTGAGGTTTGGTCAGAGCTATAGTGATCACTAGCTTGTGATCATGTGTTTTCACTCATGTTCTTAGGTGATGACATGGAGGTTCTTAATCTCTTTCTTCTGTTAGGTGTGGAGAACTTGGAAGAACTCTAGAAGACTGTTGAGAGAAATGATTCTTGTAGCAATTGGTTATAGGCTATGCATATCATTGTGGATATTTCCTTGGTACTACATGGTTACATTTCCTATGTGCTATCATTGGTAGACTTGTTATGCCTTTGATCTTTCAGATTTGGCATTACCCATGCAGTGGGAGTTCCTGAATGTGTTTTGTCTTCTTCGACTGGTTGGCACATGGAGCTTTCTTTTGGAGTACATGGGTGGGTTTTGTTGGTGGCATAAGTTTACTAATGTTTGATACCTTTAAGTTATGGATGATTGGATGTTCTAGCACTTACTATGGGTGCTATTTTCAGTCACGTGGGCTTATCAGTTGGATGGAAGCAGTCAAACTGATTGTTGTTCTAGCTTATGTTTTTATCTTGTTTTCTAGAGTGGTGGCAGTATCTTGTTGTTGATATCATTGGGATCTTTTGCTTGTGTTCATTGGACTGGTGCATATTCACCTTGGCTTGTACCTTTCTTCCATAGGTTGCATGTTGGAAAATGATAAGGATTGTTGCCTAAACGATGGACATCTTAGATGTTTTTGTAGAAGTCTTGATGGAACATGAGAGCATGTTTGAGATCTATGTGGTTTCATGGAATATTGTGATTGGTTGAAATGTTGGACAGTTAGTTGCAGTTGGATACTTGATTTTATTACAGATTGTTTGGTAGGTTGTTATCTGTGGAAACTTGTTGATTAGGTGTCTTGAATGCTGGTGATCAAAGACTTGAACATAACAGGGTCTAAACTGCTGGTGTCGTTGTAATCTCAGTAGTTCCTAAGTGCTTTGGAGGAAGCCAGTAAGTCTTCGTCAAGTGGGAGATTGTTGGAACTTATGCCTCTACTTGCTGGCTTGTATCTCTTCATTGTCAGTTGATTGTTAGTTTTCGTAACTTTGTAACCTTGTCGTGGCTTCAGCGGTTTCTGTTGTAGACGTCTAAATTTGGACACTTAATTTATCCAAATTTATCCCCTCTAATTAACATCCTTAAGTTCTTCTAATCCCTAAGGTATTTAATCAATAATACCTTATCTTTTTAATCCTCCTTCCATCAATTGAATTAAATAAATATTCCATTTATTTAATTCCCCTCATGTCACATCCTCCATCATTTTTATCTTATCCTAATCCTTCTTCTAATCCCATCATTAGGATGTGCACATGCCTAATATTGGATTAGGATGTGTCACATCCTCCAACTTTTGCAAGTTGGCCTCTAATCCCTCTTAGCCACCTAGCCATCCTCTAATCCTTCACTAACTAGCCTAATCAACCTCTCAAGGAATTTTTAATTCTTTTTATCCTTCCAAAGAATATTAAATTCCTTTTTCTCTTCCCCATGTGATCTTTGACGATGCATCCAAGTCACGTGAGATCTAACCCTCTTCCTGAGCTTCATTGGTAATCTAATCCAATTGCTTGCACAATCCTAATCACTTGCTTTGGTCCAGCTCTCACCCATCCCCAAGGAATTTTTAATTCCTTTTTCATTTATCCTAGGCTCTCTTCCCCACGTGATTTTAATTCCTTTTAATCCCAATGCGCCTTTGGAATTTAAAAGGTATTTCCCCATCTCCCCATGAGACTATTTGAGAAATTTTTAATTCCTCACATGTCCTCTCACCCACATGGGGACAAGGACCTCCTTTATGAGGAGATCTTGTCCAATCCCAAGGTACTTTGTGCCCCCCTCCATGTCATGTACCATCCTTCCGCCTCATGTCCACTTCACCTTTTAGGGCTATATCACATGCCACATGTCAAGATGTGAGGGCTTGTGAGTTCTCAACTCACCTTAGCCCTACATCTTGATATTTGGTGGATCAATCTCAACCGTCCATTTCCCTTAGGATTTCCCAAAAATCTTATAAATACCCCCTCTTTTCTCTCATTTTGGGGAGATCACTTGTGCTGGCCAAACTCTTGCAGTTTTATTTCTCAACCTCTACTTAGCCATTTTCACATCTTCATCCATTTGCATCCATCTTCACATCCTCATCTAGCTTGCATCTTGCCATCCAAGGAGCATACACATCCAAGATCGAAGGGCCAACAAAAGGATCGACTCAACGCAAGGTATAAAGTTCCATTTCGTGGCTTTGTCTTGTTTTGTTTCCAACTTAGGCTAATCTCGAAGTGTAGGTTGTTTTAGTTGTTTATTTGTGCTCTTTAACTTGTTGCTTGTTTTCTAACACCTATTTCGATATCATTTCAGCTTGCCGGTCCTGGGACCTAGCGGGTCTCTCTTTTCTTTCCGCGTTCTTTGTTTTGCATTTTGCGGTCAGTTCTTGAGTGGCGGACCCCGTCACTCTTCCGTGTTGGTGGTCACAGGTGGCGGACCTATCGAGGGAGTGGGGCTGATCACGGCGAGGGGAAATTAAGCGAACTGTCTTAGTCACCGATGGCGGGCCCTGTCCCATTTCGATTGGCGGACTGTCTAATTGATGGCGGGCTACCGTCCGGCCCAGTGGCGGTTTGTCTTAGTGCGTGGCGGGCTGTCCCATTGATGGCGGACTGTCCCCTGTAGGCCGGTGGCGGGCCTATCCTATGAGTGGCGGACACAATGCTACGGAGGTAAAGGCTGGAAATTTTTCGAATTGTGTTTTGATAAAATAGGAACATAGCTTAATTAAAGAGGTGTCAATAAACCTTGCTTGGCGTGTTTGGGAAAGCTACTTGACGTATCCAATCCCCTTGCGCCATTTGGCGATCCTGGGTGACGAGAAATCGTAGCTCTCCAAGTCCTTTTCTGTCACCCTTTTTCAATTTCTTAGTGGGACCTGCTTGGGGATTTCATCACCCCAAGGGAAGATTCCAACCACGCGTACCGGCGGGGTATATAAAGGGGGGAGAGCGAAAGCTGTACCTCAATCCAACCACGTTGTAATTGGCGAAGCGTCGGGATGACGTGAAGAGTTGGTCCGAGCCTTTAGTATCTCGCTAAGGTTCCTGACTCACGCTTGTAACGGGTTGGTGTTCACAGTTTGGGCCTCACGTACCGTGCGTATATCGAGGACTCCTTAGCAACCATGTTCATCCTAGAGTAGAAGATTTTGTTGGCCATACCCACTTCTACTAAATCTTAGGGTTGTGTTGTCTGAATTGTCTTTCTCGTGCAAAACCAGTCATTTTCAGTCTAGCCAAATCTGTTTAACAGTGTTTGCTATATTTTTGGTCCTTTGCCTTTGCCATCCATCAAAACATCAAGCTTAAACTTATCCTTTGGCGAACCTTTTTTCGTGCTGTGGCGGGCCTGTCCCAGTGCAGTGGCGGGCCTGTCCTAATCCGGTGGCGGGCCTGACCCAGTGCTCTTTCTTCCCGAGGCCGCCATTTCCACACCGTTTATCTGATTGACTCCGTTCAAAGGCAGTTCTTCTTGTTTTTTCGTGCTCTTTCCAATGATATATACCACTTCATACTTTTGAGAAGTTGGTTGGGGCACCTTTTTCTTCATCATCTGCCTCCTCGAAGGCGGTATACCCTACCATTCATCCGTTTACTCGTTTCGAGCAAATATTCATCCATTTCACATATCCTTTCATCATTCTGAACTCTCGTTCTGTCGTTCTGATCATTTTTTTTACTCGTTTCGAGCAAATATTCATCCATTTCACATCTCCTTTCATCATTCTGAACTCTCGTTCTATCATTCTGATCATTCGTCTACTCGTTCCGAGTAATCGTTCATCCATCCCAATCAATCATTTACTCGTTTGGAGTATTCATTTCTATCATCCATTTCTCCAATCAAATCATCGTTTTCCTCATCCAAATCCCCTGGACTTTGCCTTGAGTTATTATCCAAATTGACCGAAGTATCTGATCTGATCGTCATTATCAACATCCTCTTAGGATTGTCATCCATCCTAAGTTAATCATCATCGTCATTCAATCCATTTCAATCTCGAAATTGGATTCGATTCAATCATCCATTCATCCTTGAATCCGATCAATCAGCATCCTAAGTCGCCTAGGGTAATCTCTGAACAGGGTTTATAGTCCCTTTCATCATCCTACCCAATCCATCATCCGATCAATCATCGATCAATCTTATCCAATCCAATTGCATCCCTATCCAATCACCTTTGACCCAATCAATCTACTTCCATCTCGAAGTAGATTCGGTGTCGTAATCATCCTCTGATCATCCAATCCAATTGTCAGAATCAATCCCATCATATCATCCAATCATCCTAATCTGAGCTTGTCCTAAATCCCGATTTGAGCTTTTGTCTGATTTCCATCCAAAATATTCATCCATCCTCTTTATCCTTTCATCATCATGAATTCTTATCCTCCATCAATAGTGGTCAAGGGAAACCCTAATTACGTCGACGATGATAATGAAAGTCTTGTTGATCAAGAGGTATACGACATAGATCCCCTTGACACTATCATTGCTAGTAAGCTTTCTCCACCCACATTCCAAAATCCAATCACCCCATCAAGTTATCCCATCATGTCTTCATCTATGCCTAATCACACTCCTTATGCTACCTTTGACAAGGGATGTCCATCATATCCATCATATCCTTCCTCTACATCATCCTCTTATCCAACACCCGCATCCTCTTATCCTAGTCTGCCATCACAATACCCTCATCCTAATCCCCCATCCACATCCTCCTATCCAAATCCTTCATCCGCATGCACCCACTACCCTAATCTCCAATACCAAACCACTCAGCCTAATCCTACGTTCACACCTTCTTATCCTAGTCAAACACACCCATCAACTTACCCTAATCCAACACCTACATCTCCCTATATTAATCCAACACCTCAATCTTCTCATCCTCATCTACCATCCCAATACCTTTATTACAACATGCCGCCCATATCTTCTAACAATGATCCACCGTCCATGTCATCCTATCCTAATTCCCCATGCCCATATCCTTACCTTAATCCTCCATCCAGTCTTAATCTTCCATCTAATCCTAGTCCACTAATCCATAAACCTTCAACAACTCCCACCTCGCCACGTCAGCCTAGTGTATTCAAGTTTCTCCAAGGACTTATAACAAAGGAAACATCCCCCACTCCACACATTGCAGTCGTGGAACCATGTCATCCCAACCCATCATCCATGGTCGCTAGTGACGAGACCCTTCTCCATCCAACACCTATCATTGATGATACCATCACATCCTTTGAATCCATTGAGTTCCCATCTCCTACCGTCACATCATCTGAATCTACTAAGTCCCCATCTCCTACCATCACATCTTCTAAATCTGTTGAACCCCCATCTCCTACCATCATGTCCTCTAAATCCACCGAGTCCCCATCTCCTACCATCACATCCTCTGAATCCACTGAACACCCACCCCCTACTCTGAGAGTCGTCGAACCTATCGATGACACCCAAATCCAATCCACTTCTTCCACTCCTAGTATCCATTCCCAGGAATATTTTGAATCCTCCATCCTTCCATCTTCCCCACTTGAAGAGTCCCCCCATGACTCCATTATCATGCCTCCCGCACACGATGAGTTATGCCAAGAGCCTGATCCAAAGCATGCCAACATATCCCCTCCTCCAGATCAAGGTCCTACCATCCCATCTAGTCTATCTCAAGATCACAATCCCCTATCCATTCCATCCCATCATCCTCTTGACATTCAAGATTCTACCGCTCCATCTCCGTCTCCATTGCATGAGCCTGCTACCACAAAATCAGATCCTATCATATCCCCTACTCCCTCTCTAGATACAACCCATCCAAATGTTGCTATCCCATCATCCTCCTTCGGGGATCCCCCATCATCACCCTAAAAATGCTATCCCCACGCTTGCATATGTATCCCCTTGGTACTCTCACATTCTTCCATGGTGGCTCCTTGGAAAGCGCAGAGTGGCGTTTTACCACCCATCATCCCCACCTAATAATGGTTCGCATCATGTTTCGAATAACAAAATCATCGGATCCGAATGCTCAAGAACATGAACTATCAGGGGAAAAGGTCCTAGGCAACTGACAAGGAGCATTTTAGAGCCCATCAAGTCCAAAGAACAAATCACGCATGCAAGGTCTTGCCGGATCTCCCCACGACTCACAATCTAAAGATGTTGGTACAACCTCTAGACATCCTCAACGAGCCTTTTCCAAAAGAAATGTTGGCTCTTCCCGTCGCTCTACCAAATCATATGCTGCAATCCCTCCTCCTCTATCGTATCGCCCCAAAACAACCGTCCATATTCCTCCTTCATCCGCTCCATCCATTTTGGGTCCTTACATCCCTCCATCCACAATCTTCCATCCTTCATCTACTGCATCCATTTTGGTTCCTTACATCACTCCATCCACCAGCTCCCATCCTTCATCTACTTTATCCATCTTGGGCCCATATATCCCAAGATCACATCCTCCATCTCATTCACTCATTCATCCAACACCTATACATGTCATCCATCATAAACATCCCTCTCGCATATCCCGTAATCAGGATCAACAAAGGCATATACCTAAACATCCCCCATCTACACATAATCCCCATACTCCTACCTCCATCACTCCACATCATCCATCCCATCACACCCATCCCATCGCTAATAAATTCACTTTGGATGCCAGAGTAAAAATGCATAAATCCAAACATCCACATGAATCGAGCGCTCCCCATGTCCCCTCTAAAAGACATGGTAAAGAAAAGAAAAATCAAATCCACAATCCAAATCAAACCCATCAGCCACAAAGGCCCACTAAAGCAAAAATCAAAACCATGTGGATCCCAAAGAAAAAAGATGCAATGCCATCAAATGAAAAATCTGTAAGAACATCCAAAGTTGCTAATCCAAAAGCTATCCATACTCACCTTTCATCTACTAAGTCTGTTTTGGGTCCCTATGTCCCAAAATTCACTATTCCCTCTCCTCCATTATCCCCACATTCTCCATCCATTCATCCTTTTATCTTTTCGCATCCATCACCACATGTGCCAATGTTGGTCTTGAACTCATCTCCCCATCACGCATCCACCCCCTCATTCTATCCATACCATTTCCAACATCCCACCCATTATCCCCCGTATCTTCCCCATCAAATCCCTCTAATTCATCCTCTTGCATAATCCATTTATCCTCATAAGGTTGTACCAACATCCAATAGTCGGTTCGAACATGAGCTCTTCATACCTGATAGAGAACTTGATGCTTGAGTCCTCCATCCATATCCTTATCACATTTCTTCTAAATCCACTTATTAAGCCTCTATCCTTATCCATCTCCTTAGCATACTATCAAAAGTCAAAAATCAAAAAGGATCCGAAAAAAGT
>VDFB02322239.1:0-24954 GCA_007258455.2 Sequoia sempervirens | reverse complement strand
AGTGTACGGCCGAGTCCTGAGCTCGGACTCGGGAGTCCCGACCCAGGACTCTCCTGGACTCGACTCCCAAGTCCGTGGCGAGTGTACTCGGCCAGGGTCGGGACTCCCGAGTCCGCGGCGGGTCCGCGGCGAGTCCCGAGAGTCTGCAAACTATGCTCCAAACAATAAAGCTGATTTCAGTGATGCCCAGATTACAGTGGGGGATGAAGTTGTTCCCGTTCATCGCTTCATATTGGATGTCTGAAGCCCCTTCTTCAGAAACCTCTTCTCCAAAAAGACAACTAGAAAAAGGTTACTTTTTTTTTGTTATTTTTTTTGTTTTAAAATATTAAATATTTTAATATGCATTTATTTTATATTATTTGTTTTTGATAAACTTTACAGTTAATATAGCTTATTTTATTGCAAACATTAAATTTTATATATTATTTTGTTCCTTATTTGACATAAGTTAATTGCAGATGCTTTTTTATTTTAGCATAATTTGTTAATAACAGGGTTACCCGGGGACGCGTCCCCCCCCCCAAATCACCCGTCCTGGTTCCGGGGACGTCCCGGGTACCAGGGGACGGCTAAGGGACGGGGGGGGACCGTCCCCCTTTTTTGCAAAAAACTGGGAAACATCCCCGGGACGGGGGGACGGCTTCAGCCAAAATAGGGACGGCTGACAGTCCCGGGGACGGCAGGGGGACGGCTAAGCCGTCCCTCGACTGTCCCGGGGACGACCGGTCGTCCCCCGCGTTTTTAAGCGCCCAAACACAAAAAAAAAGCAAAAAATTTAAAAATAAAGCCCTGCCTATGTGGCATGCGTGGGCCCCACCATGTTTTGCTCTCTTATGAATGAAAGGAGGCCTCTAAAAGTTCATTATTTTCATTTTGTTTGTGTAGGGAGCCAAGGGTTTGAGAAGAAAAAAAATTGCAGCCATTGAAGGAGAAGGAGCAGCTGTTTGAAGGAGGAGAGGAGGTTGAAAGAGTGTTGTTGGGAGTGCAAATCCATCAAAAAGGTATGCATTTTCTTTCACCATTCTTTTTTTTTCATTTTTTTTGCAAAATATGAAGTATGCATAGTCTGATTTTTTTTATTTTTTTCATTTTCAGTCAACACTTGCATTCTAAAAACAAAAAACATGAGCAACAGTGAGGGTGGGAGTGATAGTGAAGTTGAAATGCAAGTTAGAAGGCAAACTAGAGAGCAAATAACCCCTACCCAACACCATCATTCATCAACCAATTCCAAAACTATGAAGGACTATGCAAAACACCCAATAGACAAAAAAAAACCATTCCTTCAATTTGTGACAGCCATGGGTGAAAGACAAAAAAATTCAGGGGGGAGTAGGGTTTGGTTGTGCCATGTTTGTGAAAAGGAGTTTAGGGGCAGCTACACTAGAGTTAGGTCTCATTTTTTGGGTGAGGTGGGCCATGGAGTTAGAACGTGTCCTGCATTGACAGATGCACTATTTATAGAGTGCCAAACAATTCAAATGGAGTGTGATGGTGGGGTTCAAACTGGGTCTCCTTCTTTCCCAAGTTCACAATCGTCTATGCCTACTCCTACTCCTAGTCCTTCCACAGTTGGTAGTACTGTTATCTTAAGAGGAAAGAGGAAGGTGATTGGTGGTGATAAGGGAGCCTCAGTTGAGTCCATGTTTCAAAACCAAGCACGAGAAACCTGTGAATCCTCCATTGCCAAATTCTTTTTTGCCCATGCCATTCCATTTCATGTGGCCCGTTCCTCTTATTTCAAACAAATGGTGAAAGACTTAGTCGTTGTTGGTCCTTCATTTGTACCCCCTGGAGATCATAAGCTACGCACCACCCTCCTAGACAAAGAGTACTCCAAAGTTAATGTGTTAATGGAGGAGATGAGGCAAACATGGATGAGGACGGGGTGCTCTATAGTGATGGATGGGTGGACTGATTGTAGACGTCGGCCACTCATCAATGTCATAGTCACATGCCCTGCTGGTTCTTATTTTCTTAGAGCCGTAGATTGTTCAGGGAGACGTAAGGATGCTGACTTCCAATTTTCCATTTTGAGAGATGCCATAGAGGAGGTTGGGGCTGCAAATGTGGTGCAGGTGATCACCGATTCAGCACGTGTGTGCAAATCGGCTGGGTTGATGGTGGAGGGTACTTACAGGCACATATTTTGGACCCCATGTTGTGTTCATGCATTGAACAATGCATTGAAAGACATAGGGAAGATGGATTGGGTGAAGAAAACGGTGGCAGAAGCTAGAGAAATTCAAATGTTCATTTGCAACCACCACACCTCACTTGCTCTTTTCAGGACATTTTCAAAGAAGGAGTTTCTCAAACCTGTTGATACAAGGTATGCCATTTACTTCATTTTGTTTCACTTTCAATTAGTATTCATAATCTGATTTTGTTTTAAATTTTTATTTTTTAATGAATCATTGAATTAATGAATGTAGATATGCCACATACTTCATCCTATTGGAGAGGATGCTTGAGGTGCATGAGCCTCTACAACTGATGATGGTCAATGCTGAGTGGACTAGATGGCCTAATGCAAGTTCCACTCAAGGAAAGGGCATCAAACAAAAGATCCTCGATGATGATTGGTGGGCCAATGTGAGGTAAGACATATTAGATGGCTGATTTTCATATTAAATTTCTGATTTTAATATTTTAATTTTATTGTCCAATGTTCCAACTTTTGAAGTTTCTAACATGTCAAATAACTTGTCAACTAATTATTTTGAACTTTTTGTTTGCATTTTGCAGATATATTTGCTCCTTTATCTCGCCCATTGTAGATGTCATTAGATATGCTGATACAGACTCTCCTAGTCTTGGAGAGATATATGAGACATTTGACACTATGCTTGGGAAGATCAGGCAAGTTATTTTGGCAAAGGACCCCACTTTGGATTTATATGAGCAACACATTAGGCCCATTGTGACGCGGAGGTGGAATACAATGAACACCCCGCTTCATATGGCTGCCTTTGCTCTAAATCCAAAATGGTATGCACCAAGGGATGGTAGGGTGCCTCCATGTGATGATCCTGAGGTTTTAGATGGGTTCACACGGGCCATTGAAAAGATTTATCCAGCCGAGCAAGCTTCAATACTTCGGTCACAATTTCTAGACTTTGCTAATCTTAATGGCCCAAACTTGAGCAAACCACAGGCGAGGTTGGATAGAGCTATATTAGCTCAAGGGAACCCTATTGGATGGTGGACCTATCATGGGAGAGATACACCACAGTTGAAGATACTTGCCACTCGCCTTCTTGCACAGGTTGCTAGTTCCTCTGCTGCAGAGAGGAATTGGTCCACATATAGCTTTATCCACTCTGTCAAGAGGAATAGACTTACCTCTAGACGAGCAGAGAAGCTAGTGGCCGTTCATAGTGCTCTTCGGCTTCAGGATCGACAGACTCCAGCTCTACGGTGGGATATTGATCCCGAGGACGCGGCTCAGATAGATGAGGAGGAGACAGCTGAGGGCTTGGTTGGGGTCCCATTGGCTGAGGAGGAGCATTACGGTGGCAGTGACTCAGAGGATGACTCTGATTTTGATGCAGTTATGAGAGATGATTAGGGGCAGCAGTGCTCTTTGTTTATTTTGTAAATTTGTATTCATTATTGACATATGATATTGTATTTTGATTTTCATAGCAAACTAAAACTTTAAAACTATATGGCAGCAATGTAGCCTTTGGGCATTTTGATATAAGTTTATAAATTATAACTTGGAGGTTGTTTCATGATTCGTGTATGTTAATTTTGAATGCGTATTGAGTATTGGCATAATGTTGAACACAAATGTTATATGTTAATGTTCTATAATGTGTATTATGCATGCCTTATTCATGTTATCTATTGAATATTTAAAATTTCCCTATATTTTTATATAGCCGTCCCCTGCCGTCCCTAATTTTGGCCTCAAAAATCGGAAACTTGGGGACTCGTCCCGCCGTCCCCCGCCGTCCCCGTCCCGGAAACTTGGGGTAACCTTGGTTACGAACTTAATAGCTTTTTAATGTTCCATTCTTTTGCAACTCACCCAGAAACTCAAGCTATTGAAGAATAGAGATTTTGTAACTCAAGCTAGATCTATGCATTTATGAAATCTAAAGGAAACTCACCTAGAAACTCACAAGAAACTCTCCACGACTTGGTGTGCAAGTCTCTAGTGAGTTACTTGCCCCGCAAAAAAACCCATGATTTTGTAAAATATGCTCAGAAATACTTCAAGGAGTTTAGGGAGAGGCCAAAATATCCAATATAAGAAACCCATTAGGGTGGGTAAGTTATGAAATCTCTATAGATCCAATAAAATGCAATAGAATAAAGCCAGAGATAATAGCAAATAATCTCTACTGAAATTCCGATAGCATGAAACATAAAAACCCCATAAAATAATAGATTTTTCTGCGCAGACATAGGACATAATTATTAAGATTTCTCTCAGACTTCCCATTACTGTCCCAAGGCACTCTACCAGTGAACTATTATCTACACGAGCTTTAAATCAAAAGTTAGGAAACTAGCTTTTCTATTGTTGAGGAAAGAGGGCAAAGTTGTCTTTTAAAAATTTTGGAAGTAAAAAAAAAAGAGGTTTTGCCTGATTTCAAATGGAAGTGAATACAGTTTATTAAATTCTTCTTACCAACATTTATCCTTTGGTAATAACCTATAAAGAGAAATCCTTAGAAACAATGTCACTTCTTTTTACCAACACTTATCCTTTGAAAATCACCTAGAAAGAGAAATACTTAGTAACATCACTCTTAGCTAAAAAGTTTAGCTTAACGATAGAGGCTAAATATAAACATCCTCTTTACTAGCATCCGTCCAAGGAATCTCCTTTGATTTGATCATAAATGGAGATTAGAACTTTTGGGGGGATAAAAATAGCACTGTGGGCATTTCTTAATACTATTACAATATAGCCCAAAGAAAGTATTAGAAATATGGGTAGAGACAAATAGGAGAACTAGTATAACCTCCTCTAACCAATTCTTTTTATAGACAAGTTGCTCTAACAACTTGAATATTACAATCCCGTACAATATTTCTTCACACATAATATTCTAATATTTAAACTAACAAACCAAGTAATAGAATATTTAACCACCCATAATTACATGAGTTGTTATTACAACTCACTTTATTTTACACATCACATTATTATTTTAATGCATGTGAACACTAATTTCCAACATTCCCCCCCCCCTTAGTGTGAACATGGTACGAACTCACACCCTTCATCTGCAGTATGCTCATCCTTGTGGCATGTCCAACTGACTCATGACCTTGATCCAAAGAAAGGCTCTCTTCCCATGGTTTTAAACAAGCTTACCACAAACCTTGACTTGACAAGAACTCATCAACTGTCCACCTTGTGTGGTTTTTCGGATCCTCCCACAAACCCTTTCAAGATCCATGAACTGCATTACACTAGTGCTTTTGTTCGCCACTATGCTTGTACATCAAGGAAGAAATCCACACAAATCTAAAAGACCCATACTAGAAAAGGTTTCACATTGCATTCCATAAGAACATAATGTTCTTAATTGTAGTCACTGTTGTCGATCATTGCCACTCAATCTCGAACAACATAGACAATCGCTACTACCACTGGAAGTTGCCTTTGACTTAGCCATTTTGGCGCAAAATGGGAATGGAACATTGATTATTATTTGTTGTTGTTTAGCTTCGGGTCTCATCCTTCACCCGCCTTATCGATGGTCAAATAAATAAAGCCGTAGGCTTCTTGTTTATATGGATGCGTCCCAAGTGAAGAGGCGCCCACATTAATTTGTATTTTATTTAATGTAGCCGGCATAAATAAAGGTTCCCCACCCTTGGAAAAGATGGGTAACATTAAAGGAGGCCAACTCTTCTCAAGAGTCACTTCGATGTGTTTATATACAAGGCATTTCATTCTTCTTGATCATCCAATTATTATCAAGCATATATGTTTGCATAAATTCTGAAGAAGGTTGATGGCTACAGTAGATCAATATCTTTTGGAGTTCGATATTTCTTCATTGTTTGTGTACTTGCATCAAGTGTGATGCTATTATCAACATATCAGATCGGCCCTGTGATTGGCCTCATTGTAAAAGCTTAGTGCTGCTGATTTATTCAATATATAGGAGATATATTGTTGTTGTTGGGTTTTTCTCCCTCGAGCAGGAGGGTTTTCCCAAGATATATGTTGTGTTCTTTATTCACTGTGATGTTCATTATTCAATTTTTTTTTCTGCTTATTCATTTCTGATTAAAACAACAACATTATTCCCCCCCACAATGTGAAATTCCATTTATTCACACAAACATGAATACTAAAAAGAAAATCATACCATACTACATACTACTGTTTGGATCTTGTTCTCTGGATCTTGTTGCACATGGTCATTATTTCCAATGAACGTTTTCACCAGTCGACCATCTTCCAACAAAGTACGGCACTCAGAGGATCTCCACAATTAGAGGATCTCTACAGTCATCTGCTCTCCAATATAATCATTTTTTCAGCATTCACACACCAAATTGAAAAGCTGAAAAAAAACACTACACAATAGAAAATAAAATGTCACCATAGCTGATAAGCGACCCCGTCGTTGGTGACTGACGAGAGGATGTTGAATAACCTCCAGCCTCCAGTGCCTCCATCCTCCAGTGAGTTTACTACTTAGCAAATTTGT
Source organism: Sequoia sempervirens (assembly GCA_007258455.2). Taxonomy (NCBI): domain Eukaryota; kingdom Viridiplantae; phylum Streptophyta; class Pinopsida; order Cupressales; family Cupressaceae; genus Sequoia; species Sequoia sempervirens. The sequence goes on along the minus strand of VDFB02322239.1, from coordinate 18,265 downwards.
CTTTGAAGCTTAATTTTATAATGCCTCCTTAATATGGACGTCGCGTACAAGCGATAATGCGTCCAATAATTTTTGATACATTTACATTTTGACATGACAATTTGACTTGAATTAAAATTTAACTATCTAAGACTTTACTAATGACTTTGACTTGTTTGGAAATATCAAAACTATGGATACTTGACAAAAGGGGCAAATATCATAAACCAAATTATACTACCACAATGCCTTAAAGAATCACTTGCTGGAGATATTGAAATGTTCGTGATTAGAAAATAAACAAATTTTTGCACAACTCCCAAAAAGCATCAACCATAAGGAAGACAATAGGTTCAATAGGGCAGCATGTGAATTTAATGCTTTCATCTTCTATCTGCCCACCACCTTGAACAATAGAGTTACGTTGATCTATCTTTTAACACTTTGCTTACACAAAGCCATGCGCTAGGGATCTATTTTGTTACTTATACTTCAAACTCTATCTTCCACTCAAAAACAAGATATGCATTCACATTTAAAGCTTCATCAATGAAAATAAGGTGAAGTCTTCTATCTGCCCACCACCTTGAACAATAGAGTTACGTTGATCTATCTTTTAACACTTTGCTTACACAAAGCCATGCGCCAGGGATCTGTTTTGTTACTTATACTTCAAACTCTATCTTCCACTCAAAAACAAGATATGCATTCACATTTAAAGCTTCATCAATGAAATAAGGTGATTTAGATTTGCATCTACTACAAAAGACTCGATAGGCGCTGCATGAGAAATTTCAAATTATTGATTCGGCCAACCCTTTGGCAAGATATTGCAGGTTGCTCTGAGAAGCCGCAACAATTAGATGTATGGTGGTCGTTGTTTAAAGAAGATGCCTAAAGGAGCCTATTGCATCACCCAAGGAGATGCAGCCTGAGCGCTTGCCCAGACTTTTCTTCCACTTTGATGACATCTCTAGATAGGCGGCATTCTTCACATCAAATCCATTGCTGTGATGAAACATATAAGTTCTGCTCTTAGACCTGTGGCGTATTCAACTCTTTAGGTAGCAACTGCAACACTACCCCAAACCTTATTCATACAATCCTACGCAATAACATTGACGTCTAGCCATGAATGAGACTAGTATGGGTAGGGCAGAAGAGGAGAAAATTATAGCATCGCTGAAGCGTGAGTTGATCTGCGCACTAATTAAAAGGATGCCTTTGATTTAAGCCAAACAAATCATGCCAATGATCTCTGTGCAAAACATGCGAGTCTCTATACACAGGTCTAAAATAAATAACACGTCCATTCTCACCAATGCAACAAAAAGAGGCTAAAAATTCCACAATAGAGATATCTACGTCACACCACAACTGGGAGTTTATTCAAACGCAGCAAAGAGATTTAACACCGAGCCCACACAAATAGAGATTCAAATGCTCACCAAACACAAATCGCGATAATTCAAATGCAGGCTGGTTCCAGTTGCCTCAGGGTTGGGGTCGATTCCATGAAGAAACCTGTTTCAAGCTTTCCTACGAGTGATTAACACACAACAACAAAACAAATCTCACAGAATACAAATACAATAAATTTGCTACAGCTTCGACCTGAGACTACCTCCCTCTAAAGCTCTGATACCATATTAGAAATATGGGCAGAGACAAATAGAAGCTGCAATAATTAACATCAAGATATACGTGTTTCACCTCTCTTCATTCAATAAGCTATTACATATATATAGGAGTGTTATCTCCTAAATTATAGGAGAACTAGTATAACCTCCTCTAACCAATTCTTTCTATAGACAAGTTGTTCTAACAACTTGAATATTAGAATCCCGTACAATATTTCTTCACACATAATATTCTAATATTTAAACTAACAAACCAAGTAATAGAATATTTAACCACCCATAATTACGTGAGTTGTTATTACAACTCACTTTATTTTAGACATCACATTATTATTTTAATGCATGTGAACACTAATTTCCAACAGAAAATGCCAATGAAATCAAAAGTAAAGTAATATTTTTTTGGGAGACAACTTTGCAAATACCTTCAAACATGGTGCTAAAAGGCACTATCACAATGATTAAAATTTTTGTTGCAACAGAAACTACAGCCTCATATGTCAAAAAAATGTGTACTTGTAATTGGCATAGCTTTCAACCTGCTAGCAAATATGGCCCACATATAACAGTTGTATCTATCTGGTATGGCACAAAATTCCCAGAGTATCGGATATGTTCACATACAACATAGATGCTCACTTTTATATGTCATTAGGTGGTAATCTTTGTTTTGTACAAACTCGTACAATGACAATATTTCTATTTCCATCTCATTATTTTATTCATGTGTTGTTTTAGTGGGCTTTTAAAAAAATTGCCCATGATAAGCAACATATCTATCACAGTCAATGTTAGCTTAAGATAACCAGTAATGGCTTGCTCAGGTTGAAAAGAAGGCTTGGGAAAGTAGGTGCTAAAAGAAATTCAATGTAAGCAATGATGCACAAACAACTTCAATACATCTGTCAAATGAAAGAAGCTCTTGAGCAAAACACCTTGCTTACACGTATTAAAGCATAATAAGGCTAAATACTGCAATAATAGTAAAATCTGTCATCTTCACATGGACCGAGATAAGCAAAAAGATAGGGATAAACAGGAGTAGGGATTTTTTATCATCAGGTTGCAGGCTAAATCTAAACCTAATTAATCTGATGTAAATACTGAGCTTTCCAAATAAATAGTTTGAGCACACAAAAAATTAAAGTTATGTTTTACATCACACTAAAAATCTATACCTAATCGATCTGCATTGTTTTTAGATGAGATTCATCTAACTACTGTTTATACTTTAAACCCACATATAATTTTAATTTGTGGGGTCATACTAAAGTCTAAACTTAATCAATCTAGATAAAATTAATTAAAAAGATTGAGCTACACCAAAAGATAATTTAAATAGTAAAATGTAAATCCATAGAAAATCAAGGAATATTTTTTGGTTTGAACTTTAATGTCAATAGGGTTAAGGTTTCTTTCATTCTTGACTTCCATGGTAAAATTAAAAAACAAACGCACAAAAAAGCAAGCTCAATTTTTGGTAGAAAATCCACTTAGATTGGAGCTTCCTAGCTTTTAACTCGTAGGGTAAACTTGAAAGTAACAAATCTCAAATCTGATGAAATCAGTGAGGCATAGCGTTGAGTTCCTACCGTTGTTAATTGCCTGTAGGCTATGCCATGTGCTAAGTGAAACAGCATGCGCAATCAATTACAAAAATCCAATTTATCAGTGCAAGCTTGTGCATCGTAGTATACAATTTATGCAAGTAGATCTGATGAAGCTGGTCAAAGGTTACAACAATGGTTGTTAAGCTTTGCTATAATGTCATGGGAGTTATTTTACCAATGGTAGATGCAATGCTTTCATTGAACTGCTTCCCATTCAAGTAAAACATATGAGAGCTTTAGTTTGTTCTAATGAAGATGATGCTTGACATGGGTTAGACTGCAGATTGCCTCCATGTCTTTCTTATGCATTTGAACTACATGTCTGAGAGAACTTTGAGAAGCCACAACCAAGTCATCTGTAATGTCAACAACGGTGTTTAAAGAATAGATGGGAAGTGGCGACTAATTATTAAACTACATACTTCACTTTTACTTATGCCACCTAAATGCATTCACAACATAGGCTATGGAATATTCAAACAAATAGATACTAGCAATCACCATGCATTGCCAAAGTTCTAAAAAATGCTTAAACAGAAAACAGGTAATTCGCCTTCAAAAGTTCAATGTATTGACAGGAAGCTATTTACTTTGAGAGGAAAACTTTCTTCAAATTTTCAACATTCTAAATGTATAGATCAAAACTCTATTTAAATAAATTACTAGGTAACTTTCAAGAAGCAAGAAACTGAAACAGATACCAGCTTGAAATAATAAATATTAAATGTATCAATATGGACTTCATGTCTTTACCTGCAAATAACATTAGGTAGCATGAAGGACAAACAAGGATCTCGAAATTCTGCCTCTAAAGAAAACTCTTTTACATGGACCAACTTGAGAAGATTCTTCCACATCACCTGGCCCAAAAGCAAGAGTTCTGAATGATTAATCTTTCTGTAATGAATCTCTGAAGATGCATCTAGTTATTGCATTCAACTCTACCAATCAAATTAACCTGGATACACATTTACTTCCATGATAAAATGAAAGTATAATCACTTTATAACTTTCATATAAAGTTACACGAGTTCAGAATCATCAGTAAGTCAATAAACTTGTGATTATCTATAGTAATCCTGTACAGGATTTCAAGATGTAAACAGCACTCACCGAACAAGATTACTACCAACAAATAGAAATGATTTCCCAAAAGAATAGAAATCAGGGTTATTATCCTCATCATAATGATATTGTTCTGCCTTAGTCGTTTATATACAATGATATTGATACTGAACTGAAATTTACTTAACATTGCAACCTAGAAAGCACACTTTGCCAGAAACCATTGATCATTCCATTATCATCTTTGCTATATTGTACACATTTCACCCACTTTAAAAAATGATAGCATTTGAAATCTTTTGTGCACAAACTGACAAAAATATCAAAACAAAAATAGACCCTCATAGGAAACAAGAACTAATTTTGTTAATTTCAATAGACTATTAGCATTCCTCCTAACATAGCTTGATCAGCATTGCACCAAACGAAAATACAAATGAATTAAAAGGGTTTTGGATGTAGATAAATACCAAGACATCATGTTGAACAGGGTGATCAAGAGCGAGAGCAGCAGAAACATGCTTGATGAATTCCAAGGCACTATCACCCATTGGTAGGTCAGATCCTGCCAGTTTTGGGAACTCATGGGAAATAGCTTCTACAGCTGCATCTTCTCTTCTTCCTTTAGCAGTAATGTGACGCTGTGTGTCACAGACAATTCTGAGAAGCTTGTCTGTGAAGTATGAAGCAATCTGCAAGAATAATGAAAACCCTTTACTATACAATGAACTTCACTACCCCCCTTGGTATTATCTGGTGCATCCCAATTTTCTTATTTATAAATTATAATTAAATAAGTGTCAATAAGATAGAACATGAGAAACAATTTTACACAAGTTACCTGTTCCTTGAAAAATGACACTTCCTCCAATTCAACATCAGCTGCTGCTGGAATTGTAACAGATGGTGTGTAGAAACTGCCATCCCTTGCGGCAACACGCAATGCAGCCTGTTCTTGTGAATGCTTCCATGGAAGGTATATAAACTCAGAAACTATGACAACAAAATAATCTTGTATCCATGAAGCAATGGGTTTTACAACCTTGTCTTACACTGTGACATAATGTCAATGGACAGAGGTGTGATTATTTATATATCTATACATTCACAAATAAAAATTCAAAAAACTTAAGACCTTTGGAAAGGCAATTCCATATACTAGGCTAAAAGTATATTATTCCTAACAAGGAGACTGCTAGAAATCCATTTTTGTTAATAATTATTAAGAAACACAGTAATATAACACAGGATACTTCTAAGGAAATTTGAATAAAAAATTTCAACAGACAGCAATCAAGAAAACAGGTAATTGGAAGATGAAATAAATCAATAGTGATTAGACTATAAAGCAGAAAGGTTATGTATTGGGGAAAGGGCCCTTTTTAAATAATAAAAGAAGAATGGAATTTCATTTTTATAAAGAGTTACAGCCGTTGAAATTATTGTCTCAATGGATGAGAGAACAAAACTAAAATTGAATGGGTGGCTGAGGATTATATGCTATTCCTTTTATATTTCCTTTTGGAAACTGGTTTCATATGTCACATAAACAACCAATGACTAAATTCTTATACAAAAAATTGGCACCCATACACCTAATTTTTTCACTTATGCATCTGACAAACAAAACAAAAAATACAGGAGCAACTGCCTGCATGAGGTTTGAAACAAACCTGTAAACCGACTGTCATACTCAAGAGTGCAATTATATTTGTTCCAATCCTAAGCTTCACACCAGATGAATACCTCACTTTTGGGTTTTCCTTACTTCGAAATTGAGAGCCTGCAAATACCCATGAAAAGCATAAATCCAATCAACTCTCAATTTTTATATCTTAACATCCAAAAACCAAAAACACCGACGAAACTTTAGCAATTACTAATCCACTCTGAATGTGACTGAACGGTACTAAATTAGAAGGCACGCTCCAGATTCAGGGATGTTGGATGGCCTTATACCTGCAAATTCTCCATTGATGAAAACATGCAATGCATCACATATTGATTGTATAGAAAGAACTGAAGGGCCACCATTCTTTATAAAGGGCTCATCCTCGCCAGCTTCGACACTGCACTACACAGGACTCAATAACTGTATTAATATTAAGGTGGCTAGAGGTACCATTAAGGTTAGAGGCAAGCTATATAAGGTTCTTTTGTTCCCTACAAACTGCTCACAGAAATTTCACATCTTTATGTTTGGAATGGCTTGCAGGGATATAGTTGCCCTGGTCTATCTATTGTTGGTAGTGCTCTTGCCATGGCTGAGATTGCAAGAGTAGATGCTAGCTGTTCTACATTTATGATGGTGCATACTTGCTTAGCAATGCTAACAATTTGTAAGCTGTTCTACATTTATGTTCTCTGTTTTGCTTTTCAAATTTTATCTACCATGGACATTTTTCTAAAAATAATATTTTTTTGTTCTTTGAAGTTTGATCCATTGAGTCTTACCTTCTTGGCTGTAAATTTGATTTTGAACAACAATGTGTGGAAGTGAGCATCACAAGAAAAAATATTTACCTTCTTCGGCTCAGCTTGATACCATATCTTGCTGTGTATGTTCTACATTCATTGGGACATGTTAATCCTTGTTCCTCTTGTTTGTTCCACATGATGCAAACTGAAAAATAGCCTATTTATAGTAATTCTAGCATCAAATTCAGGGGGACTGGTTCCATTCCACCCATCTTTTATGTGAATTTATGTATCTTATTTTTATATATTTTAATATAGAAATGCACTACTCATCATTAAAGAAGTAACCTATATAATGTTTTCTCATTGTTACAGGCATTGACTGAACCAAACTATGGCAGCGATGCAAGCTCATTGAGCACAACTGCAACTAAGGCCTATTTTTGTTATCCTTTCATGAGATGTTCATATGTTTAAAATGTGTTTGTCAGCTTGTTCATATGTTTAAAATGTGTCTGTTCATATGTATTTTTGTTCATGAGATGTGTATTTTGGTATAGACGATGATTGATTACCATTACTATTAAACAACATCCAAAATAAGAGCTGCTGTAACAACAGATAAACAAACGTAAATGAGTTAAATAAAGTGTCATTGGGTTTCACATTTATAGTCTGAAAAGGGTATTTTGTGTATGAATGTTATTCTTAAATATTCTTAATGCGTTGGATAGAAACAATTAAAACCCATTACACAGTTTAAAGAAAAAGACACGCCCATATGACTAAAAATACTCCCCAAAAAAGTCACAGAGCTGGAATCAATCATAACTTAGCGCCCTCTAGAGAAAGAAACTGAAGTATGCTATTAGCAGAATTGTATAAGTTTTCCAAAAAATTCTGAAGACACTAGATATGCGAAACACATCCATTAAAATGCTCCGGTAAACAGGCAAACTCACGTAATTTTGGAAAAGAAAAAAAAAGAACAAAGAAGGAAGGGTTTAATATTACAGATTGCAGACTGGCGACTTCATTGGGCGGAAGAAATTGAGACAAATTGCCATGTAACCGTCGTCTCCTTCATCTCCCTGCATTGTTTTAAGAAATCAAACAAAAAAACATCAAACCTGCCAATTTTGAGGATGAAATATCCAGGTGTCCCTTCAAAACACTAAAATGAAAATTTTCCTTTTTAAGGGTTTGCAATGGGAACCCGACAGGGACTGACACGGGACCTGGACTCAACCTTAACTCCCACAAAATCATATGTAAGTGTAAAAACCCTAACTTTCTGGAAAACCCTTTCTCTCCTTTCCCTATCCCTCGTTATAAATTTAGTTTTTCCTTCAAGTAACTGCAAATTGATGCAATCAGGACCGAACAGAAACTATAACCGGCAATCCTTATTACCGACTAGTATTTATTTACTTAAGATCTCCAGTCTATCCTTTGCACTACTTCCGCAGCTTGACCCACTAGGACTGATATTGGATGCAGTCGGAGAGCTGAGCCTTGTCATGGGAGCAACCTAGATAGACTGGAAAATGGCTTCTGCTCAAAAAGAGTTGAAGAAGAACCTGGAGACTCTGATGGAGATAGGTTGCCTCTTTGGCTTGAGCTCACTCCGTCAGCAAACCTGCCCTTTGGAGACTTCGACCCATCTGCGTCCTCTGAATGGCTACCCCCAATGTGAAGCTTCCTCAGCAGATTTCTCATCCTTGTTTTGGACAAAGGGCAGGGAGCTTGCCACTTCTAACCCAAAGCAAGTTCCTTTTCTTTCAAGCATAGAAAAAACCTTGTAATTACAGATAGACAGTCTTACTATACAGTGCCAAGCTGCAACGAACAAAATTCATTTTTCACCAAAAGCATGAACTACTGCAGTTGGCATTTGACGGCTCCCAAACTGTACCCAATTCAACCAATAGTTACTAATTGTATGATTCCATAACTAAGGACTAGCAGGACGCTGCTACCTGATTCAGATCGATTCCATCCCCTTGCTCTGTTTCTTGACCCTCTACATCATCCCCACTGAACATAGTGCCAAATCCAGAATTATTTAGCAATGCAGTAACAAAAGCGTTGCAGAAGTCTAGCATCCTCCATCTCGACCTGGTCCAATTGCCAGCGGTCCTCTGCGTGCTTATCCAGGTATAGTCTCTCAACGTCTTTCTCCTCCGTCCTTTTCTTGCATTAATGGTGAATCCCCAGTCTGAAACCAACTCTCTTCGAGCCGCTCCTCATTCCGTTTTTCACCACCTGCAAGTTTTAGATGTGATGTCTCAATCCTCACCCGCAAGTTTTACATGTGACGTCTCAATCCCGTCACATCCCCGTTTTTCATTCCAATCCCCATCCTGACCGTACTATCTAAGAAACGCCAAACATTGTATATTGTATTTTTTTATTTTAATAAATAACAAATAATGTTATTTTTATTTTTATGTTTATTTTTATTTATAATTTTATTTTAAAAAATAAATTAAAGTGTATTTATTTTTACTTTAAAATTTAAAATTATGTATTATTCTATTTTTAAAATAAATTAGATTCATTCAATATTTTTTAATATTTCAATAGATTAATTAATTTTTAAATATAAATTGATTAAAAAGAAAAGATCTAGAAAAACATATCTCAATATATTGTATTTAGATATTTTGAAAAGATATATATTCTAATATAAATATGATTATATTATATTATGATTACAATAGCTTTTGTGGAATGAAATTCTAAAATATTAAAATATGTTAAAAGTTTTTTATTTTTTAACTTATTTAAAAAATTAGATAGAATTTCAAATTAATCATGAAGTAAATAAATTGTAAGAAATCATAAATAATATTTTTTTATTTATCTAAATATTATAATAAAACTTAAATATTTTAATTGAGATCAATGATATTTTAATTATTTTCATTCATAATTTAGATATTTTATTTATAAACATTAGAAAAAAAAACTAAAACAAAAAGAGGCACATGAAAGCAATGGCTTAAGGCAGATGCAATGTGTTGGAACCCCTCAAAATATCTTGTGTTCAATGCATCACGAATATGTTTCTAAGGAGTGGCACAACAGCAATGAGCGATGGGCAAATAAAGGATATTCCCTCGAATATTCTTCCTGTCATTAGAGGCTTTCACATTGCCGATTCATTTCACCAAGTCAAGAACATTTCAGCGATGGGCGATGGCTTCACAAATACGGTGGCAACAAACTTGAAAGCATGTACGTGGTAGCACCTCAGGACATTGCATAAATTGCTCACATCATTGATTCATAAAAAGAGTATCCAAAGCAAAAAGTGATACACAAAAGGCATGGAGAGTTGTTGATCATGTTTTAAAACAAATTGATCAACAGTGGAAATTTAAACATGAACGGATAACTATTAAAGCACATCACTTCACTCACGCGAGTCGTCCCTCGCCACTAATGGTGAATCTGCTCGATTTTAAGGCCATAAAAGAGGTGAATTATGCAATTTTCACTACTTTTACAAGAATTTGAGAGCGAAGAGGCAAGCAAGAGCTTAAGGCAGGTAGAATATGAAGAATTTGAAGAATAGAGTGTTGGATTTTTCCAGGTAAGTGGTTTTGGACCTTCCCTATGTAGAATTAAAGGAAAAATATAACTAATAGGAAAATTGAGAATTTGTTGAAAGGTTTTATAAGCTTAGGGTTGTAAATTTCTCTATTCTGAAAGGAAAAATTTGTAGGCCCTAGTTTGGTTCAGTAAGGTGTGAGCTGGTTTTAATTGCAGAATTTGAGTTGGAAAATTGTGCAAACCAATAGGTTGAGCCCTAGTTTCAATTTTAATCATAAACCCTAGTTCTGTTAAGTTCTCCAATATGAGTCAAGTCGGTGAGACATCTAAGGAAAAAAGGTAAACAAAAGAAGGAAAAACATAAGCTTGAGGTTTCAGAGACATCAAAGAAAAAAAAGGGTGTCAAGAGGGATTTCACTCACTTCATGGAAGGGGATTTCAAAGAGTCATTTCCTAATGCAAAGCTAATTGGAAAAAGACCAATGGGGGAGGGTGTGTTGTCAACGTACTTGCAAGAGTTAGCAGTAGGAATTGGAGAGGTTGTTGTACCACAAAGTGGATGGGAGCTTTTCTTATACGTTTTCAACCAAAGATTTGCTCATCACCCTACATGCCACCTATGGACTTGTGATCTTGGGAAGCTCATAGTGCCAAACATATCTGTGGAGGTGGACCTAATCATGGAAATAGCTAAACTCTTTGACCCACATAATAGAGTGATAAAGAACACACAAGAATAGTGAATGCTAGATATCTCTAGAAGTAAGATTGTGGAGATCTTCAAATTGAATCCTTCTTAAACTATTTCCATCAGCTCTGTTGCATTGTTTTAGGAATACAAAAAGGGTAAAATTGGTTATAGAAGACATGTGTTACCTAGGCATAGGAGAAGGGATCAAGGAAAAAGGGATGTGTAGTTTCGACCTAGGGATGTGGAGCCCTTTGACTATGATGAATTTGAGGACTATTTCAAAATACAAACTATAGTTTGTGTCAAGTCCTTGCAAGTAGATATAATGTGAAAATGAATGTTCATTGATGGTAATGGCCATGGACATCCAAAATAAATATCAAAACAGAGGTTTTGACTATGTGGCCTACCTTTCTAAAGAGATTCATAATGAATTGGTGGGATTGAAAGATGGAAAACCTCCACTAGGTTTCAAACATTATTCATTGTTGATGCATATGTTGTTCTGGATGGGTAAGAAGGTTTTCAAGAATTTCATGAAGTTAAGGGAAAAGGATGACAAGGATAATGATCTACTTGTACAAATATGGACACACATTTGGGATCAGGATTATCCATACTACAATTATGCTACATTTTTCAATAATTTTAAGTTTGTTTTTTTGGGACAACTTGGTTGAGACCTATATACAAAATTTATAAAAACATTAAAGATATTTTGAGGCCATTGGAATTTAAATAAGGCACTAAATATGATCATAACTAGGGTGATTGGTATTTGTACCCCCATTGCACTATATTCAAAGTTATGGAGCCAAGGTACACCCCCACTGTTTACCTATATATGTTTATGATCGGTTGGATTTCATGGAAATAATGTGGCAATTTGATGCCATGGACAAAGAGAATTTCAAAAATGCCATGAAGGGTTCATTAATAGCTACACAATTTTCTTTCTCCTACTTTATTGTTACCTCTAAAGAATGTTATGAAAATTTTGGTATCATGGTAAATAATTACAAGATGAAAATGGATGTATTAAGGAACTACATGACCCTAAAGGATTCCTTGATAGGGAAAGAAAGGCTAGAGGGAGGTCTGGATTTACCCATGAATTTCATTATAGTGAAGATGTTATTAGAAATTTTCCTTTACATAGTATTGTGGATGAAAGAAAGAAGGAATGGATGATGATATGCAGTGTTAAAGAGAAAATTGTGAAGAATAATTATATGTTAGCCCATATGCTAAAATTAAGGATCAATATAAGAAGGCTATTGTAGTGTTAAGTGCATTCAAGGATGGGACATTCTTTGAGAAAGTTAAGGAGGTTGAGGACAAGGCTAAGATAGCCAAAGATGAGCATGATGCAAGAGTAAGGAGCCAACTGGCTCAATCATTTGCTCATGATACACAATTGAAACCTTTGGGAATACAAAATGAGTTGGTGGCATATCCTTTGGTTGAGTATGCTAATACATAGCGAGGAGAAGATGAGATGTAGGAACAATCAAGTGAATGTGTTCCTACAGAACAAGAGATTGAACAAAGATTCCCTTCTCTTGTGATAGGTGATGTGTTGGACCCATTAATCCCTGAGGACATAGTTGTGCCATGGGAGTATAATGAGGATGATGATGTTGTGAGGATTCAAGCTTGTAGAGAATTCATGGATGATGATTCTTTCATCCAAACCAAGGAATTCAAGGATTTTGTGATTGAAGTCAAAGGAAATGAAATAAAATAAAAGATTAAAAAGGCCCAAGTAGAGGTAGACCCTTCCTTACACGAAGAGGTTGAGAAAAAGGTTGAGGAAGAATTAATGAAGGATATTGTTGCAATAACCCCACTAGACACAAGAAGATTGGTGAAAGATAGTGGAGTTATGATATTACTAGGTTAGGATTTAACTTCAGTAACTATATTAGATGTTGTAAGAAATGATACATAGGATTCTATTTCTTAGGAGCATTTTGACAATAAGGTTTTTGGGTCAAGTTTCAACCCAAGTCTACATACTCTAGTAATTTGATCAATGGCACCAGATATAGGGAAACCAAGAGTTGTGAAGTCAATTGGAGAAATCACAGGTAAAGTGATTGTCAGAAGAGCAACTGAAATGACACCAACACAAGCTACTAAGTTGACAGTACACGTAGCTAAGTTGAGTGTAGACACAATTGAGATTTCCCAAGAAAGATATGAGAATTCGCTTGGAAAATACAACTGACTTTTGGAGGAGTTCAACAAAATGAGAGCCACTACAGCTCATGCAAGCTCACCATAAAGGGCTCTGCCACCTCCAACTTCTCCTTCTGAATTGCCAGCATAGGACAAGGAGACATTGTCTTTAAGGATTAAGGGATTAAAAGAGCAATTTCAAATGGAGAAAGAAAATGTAAAGAAAGGTAAGTCAAAGAATGCAATAGTGTCCAAGGAAATAATTGATTATATTTTTCAGCATAGGCTCTCTCGTGTATTGCATAAAATAGATAACATTTGGAGTGTGTATAATAGTATCCATGAAGCTCATCAAAGGTACATTTAGGTGCAGGAAGCTTTCCAAAATGTTTGGAGTAAGTGAAGTGCATGAGCTAGTGCTCTTAAGGAAACAATGATAAACATGAAGGATGATCCAGAGGCACCTACACATCTCCCAGAACTAATAAAGGCAATTGATTTGTTGGGAGAGATATCGGCTTTCCATGGAAAGTTGGGTGTGTAATTGCAAAGCAAAATTAAAATGTTTAGAGATTTGGAAGGATGTGGGGTGCCAAAGATTTTGAGTGAAGAGGGGGTGCCAAAGATTTTGAGTGAAGACAGGGTACCAAAGTATTTTAGTGTGTGGAAAGAAGAGTTTGTAGATCTCCTCACTATTTCCCTCAAATTATTTTACATTTCTGGAAAACATGATTATGCAACATTAAATAATGTCATTGATGATATGTTTAGGATTGAGGTGAACATGGATGCATTTGTCAAGAGGCTAGAGTAATGATGGATGCTAGATATAACCTACATGTTTCTAAGATACAAAGGTTATTAGATTTTGAATGGCCTACTGAGGAGGAATACAATACATGGCTTGAAATTTTTTCCAAATTAAGCCTATGTTATGTCAATATTTAAAAATTGTTTCCTTCTCAATTCAAAGTTATTGATGGTTGGTGTTGATGTGGATGTTGTTTCACTTTTTCTCTATTTTAATGTTTTATGTCCTATAATTTTGGGAGCACGTGGAAGAAGTATTGTTGCTAGTGGAAGGAGTATCTTCATTAGATAAAGAGCCTTTTGGAAGGTGGGAAGTATCTTTTCCAATGAATGGAAAATGACTTTTGTCTCATACAAATATTTTCCCCCAGGTTTTGCAAATATAACGATCTTTTGGAATGAATTGTGATTGTCAAATGAAAATGTGACAAGTGTCAATTGGCCTGAAGCTTGTCTTTGTTCCCTTGTTTTCATAAAAGGGAATTCAAGGCCATTGGTGGGGTGTTGATTGATCTCACAAGCAATTTTATAGTAGGCAATACATAAAATAGAGTTTTGAATTTGCATGTAGGATTTTGAGTCATTTTATGTAAGTTTAATTTTGTATGATAGCTAGCATTTGAATATTAGAATGGCATAATTCTTGAGCCAATTCTCTTCTTGTGTACCTATTATATGAGTTATTAATGAAATTGATCAAGGATATTTTCAGAGATCTCCATTGTGTTTCAATGAATGTGTGGTTTTGTCTTTGTTCTAATTCAAGGAACTAGTTAAAATACTTCAATAGAACCATAGGTTTGTGTAATTTGTATACAAGGATATGATAATGAGTTCTAGTTTTTGAATGTTTGAGTATGGTGCTATAATGTAGCATTATAGTAGTTGTGTGATGTTAAGCTTTAAGATTCTGTTATCCATTATGGCTTGTGTCTAATTTGACTCCATACCCTAGGTTAAGGCATTGGTCTAGGATTTGTATTTACAATACATATTCAAAATCTTTCACAAACAATACATTTAAAAAACTAAATCTTTAAATTCTTATTGAAATGTGTAATGCTCCACTACTTGCGAAACAATTGGTGTGTAAAGGATTTGCCAGATCTTTGCATTCATTAAATTATCAAGCAATTTTATGTTGAGCTAATCTGTTATTTACAATGTAAAAGGTTAATTGGCACAAAGGATCTTAAATACATTATGTGGGATCGCCCTCCCGAGTTTTTCAAAGCCCAAAGTGCAGGAGAAAAGCTCTTTGCAGCTTTCACTCATTCGTTGGCCAATTCCTCCAATTAGCTAACCATTGGAAGATGGCAATTCTATAGGCTATTTGTGAGCTTCATTTGGTATTTAAGAAACACCAATAGATTGGCAACTTTGTTGGGGAATACTTGTGCAAAGTCTCTAGTTCGAGATCAAGCTTTAACGTCAGAGCCATATATTTTGTAAATATTTATTTATCCATGAGAGAATTCATAAATTTGTCTTGCCATTTGTCAAATTAAAGTTAGTCCATCAAAGATCTAGACAGTATTTGTAGTCCTTTGTTAAGTTTTCACTAAATTGCTAAAAGTTTGTCTTATAAGCCTTTGTATACATAAATTCCTTCAAATATGTTCCAAATTCACAAATATTTTCACAATTCCCATTAATTTAGGTGCCGACTTTGAGTCTTTGTGCTATTACATTTAAATTCACTATAAGAAGTTGAGAAGGACAGAAAAGAAGAAGTTGCAGAGAAGAAATGAGGAAGACTAGAGCTCATATGAAGAAACACCTAGAGGAAACGCTAGAAGGTGAACTTCAAAAGACTCCCAAGAGATCATGGAAGCAAAAGGATACAAATACAAGTAAGTCTACCCCACATCTTGTTCCTAAACTCGCTCAACACTAGTACATAAGGGTGATCCCACAATAGTGGTTTACAATTTTTGGCCAAACTGGACACTGAAATTATTTTTTAAAACTAAATCTTCACATTTGGGCACCTATAGCAGCTAAACCATGAAGAATTTGAAGATGATGAAAAATAGTCTCATCACATTTTGTCTATAGATTCTAAAAATATTTTTCTAAAATTTTGGAATTAGTTTACACTTCTTTTCTTCTGCATCTCTCACGCAAAATGGTTTTTTTCTAAAACAACATTTTTAAAAAGTGACGCAACGGTGATACATAACTCTTTTTTCATGAAGGATAAAATTCTAATTCTTTTGAATTTAGATTTGTAACTTTGATATCTAGTGCGCTTCCACTTGCTGTGACAATTTTATTGAATATTTTTAGTCAAGTTCTAAGTCAGTCCAATTAAGGAATTTTGTATTAAGCGAGCTTTTTCTACCATATAATGTATAACTTTTTTTGTAATACTCCAAATTCAATTTTATTTTTTGCATAGGGATCAAGGACTTGATTTTAAAAACTCATATTTTTCAATATTTTTTTTGATAATCTGCTATTTTTCCACGTGTAGAACAGAGACCTTCATTTTTGATGAAAAACCTATGTTTAATAAAACTAAAAAAACAAATACATAATAAAACCAAAACATATTAAAATTATATTCGTTGGATAGCTCATTTTGAGGACTACCTGATTCAAGTTGGGTTTGTGAAGATTCTTCCATTTTCATCCTCAACTCGATCTCCGAAGTGCCAAAATTAAGGTTTTTTTTGTGTCTTAGGGAGGGGATGAGGAATAAAGGGGGTTCGAGCGAACCCCTAGGGGTTCGAGCGAACTAGGGTTCATTCGAACCCCCCTTCTATGAGGGGTTTTGATGGCTTTTTTGGCAGGAAAGTAATAGGAGGGTTCGCCCGAACCCCTAATGGGTTTGGTCGAACCAATAGGTTTGTACGAACCCCTAAAATCAATTTTTTTCCATGCATTCATTTTATGTGAGTTTTCCTTCCTCACTTCAATTGTAAACCACTATTGTGGCTTCAACCATAAACAAAAATATATGATTGAAAAACTATTAAAAACTGCTTATAAATGACTGAACTTGATCACGTGACCATTAGTAGTTTATTGCTAGTCATATACAACGTGACCAGATTGATGAATAAACTATTTTTAGTCATTTATTGGTTGTTTTGATTGATCGATTTGGTAGTATATTTAGTTGTTGATTTAGTCATTCATTGTTGTAACATGGTCTTATTTATTCATTTTTTTTACTGATATATTTAGTTGATGATTTAATCATTTATTGTTGTAATCAGGTCACTTATTTAGTCATTTTTTATTCACTGATATATTTAACTAGTCACTTATTTAATTGTTGATTTAGTCATTAATTGTTATAATTTGGTCACTTATTTAGTCATTTTTTTTCATTAATATATTTAGTCATTGACTGTTGTTAACTGGTCACTTATTTAGTCATTTTTATTCACTGTTCACTAATTTATGTCACTTGGTAGTATATTTAGTCAATTTAATTATTAATTGATGTAAATTAGTAGTATAGTTAGTCATTTTAATTGACTAATATTTGAGGATTTAAGCATAAAGCACAAAAATACACATTATTCATCAATTGCACACAATAAGATAGCTATTCAGAAGGCAACATTGGTGAACTTTATTAATCAAATAAAGGTTTTCTAATTACAACTTAGAAAGAGTATTACAATTGTTATTTTTAGTCATGAGATTGAAAATTTGAGTTACAATATTGCACATAAATGACTGCAAGAAAGAAACTTCTCCAAAAAACTTCAGCAATGATGGAAATGCATGCTTGAAGCCCTTCAATGTGAGCACATGCCCCTTTCATCTCTTAAAACTTCTACAACGTGGGAAATCTTCTTGGAGCAAGTTGTAACATGTAGAATCCAAGAAGGAGAGTGTTGATCGTGTCCCATATATGAAGCTCTCTCCTTCAATATAGTCAACAATAACCTGGAACTAGAATCTTTCCTCCTTTATATATAGTGTGCCATCTAATATGAGTAACATGGCGCTGCCTTTTCTACCATGAATGAAGCTATGCCTCAATACAACCAACAAAATTACTATTAGTCTCAATTCAAAAAGAATAAAGTGCATTGTATATTGCAAGTTTACAAAAGTCCAAACAAAACATAAAGATAAATCAATTTAAAAACTGTAGCCTTGTCAACAAATGCCTTAAATAGAGTGTTCAACATAGGCCTGAAATATGCATATTGAACGCTTGATTTCATAACCTTGTTCAAAGTTTAAGAAAGGTGATATGCACAAATTATAGAATGAAGTCTATCAACACTAACCAGAATGGAACAACATTATCAACATAATTTTTCTGGAAACCAATCCCAAGAATACCA
>VDFB02322238.1:0-44010 GCA_007258455.2 Sequoia sempervirens | reverse complement strand
TAATTAATGATTATGTTTGATTTGGTAGCTTATTAATGTTATTTAATTAAAATAATTAGATAGTAGATAAATGTTGTTAAGTTAAGTGTTAAATTTAAATTTATTAAGTTTTAAAGGTTGTTAAATTGAATGTTGTTTATTTAATTAAAAGGATAAATAAATAAATAACATAAATAATATTGTTAATAATTATAAATTATCTTTTTGTAAAATGAAATAAAATAATTTAATGATTTGCCTGATAATTATCAAGTTGTGGATAAATATTAAATAAAGTGATTTTTTAATTAATTTTTGTGTGATAATTATGAGCTTTAGTATTAAATAAAAATAAAAGCAGAAGATTTCATTAAAATGAAAAAAAAAAACAAGAAAAGAAGAAAAGGACGAATGCATGTTTAGTTTCTTTTCAAAAATTACAAAAACAATGGAAACTTGCTTCTTGGATGGATTTGTGCTTTTGAAAATTAGAAGATTTTTTTTTTTAAATGGATTGAAAAAGAGAAGTTTTCTTAAATTGCATTCTTTGATGGTTTTGAAAGAAGAAAAAAACTTGTCTAGAAAAGTATTCAAGTTTTGGGGTCTTTCTCTGTTAAAATTTATACAGAATTGGGTTTTAAAAGAGGAAATTGGAAAAGTTGTTGAGGAAGGAGAAAGAAATTCGTGAAGGGTTGTTTTGAAAGAGGAAGGAGGAGTTTCCATGCATGTTACTTCATTTGAAGATCGTAGGATTCTAGGTTCTTTGATTTCCTTCCATTTGAATAGCTGTTTAAAAATTGAAATGTTTTAATTCATAGTTTGGTTGAATCTAAATCTCTATTTCAAACAAATGCAAAGAAGCTTGTGTTTTCTTTCCAAAGTTGTATTTACTGAATGAAAAACATCTTGTTCCTCTCTGATCCATTTTGGTTGTTATAATTTTTTTGTTGGAGATATTACAATTGTTTCCTGGAGAAAACTTGTGTGTTTATAAAAAAAATTTAGTGTGTTATAGTTGTCCTTTGTGGTTGCACAACAGGGCATTACAACTTGGTATTAGAGCCAAGGTTTGCAAACACTGGGTTCTTTGGGTAGTTTGAGTCCATTAGGAAACCTTTGTGTTTCACTCTTGATCTCACATGTATCCCTCAATTGATGTGTAGGAATATGCCTTGGGGTAGAGGTCATGGCTGAGGAAGAGGTTAGGGTGGTGGCTGCGGGGCCAATCGCCAAAGTCCATCACCTCCAAGTTCCCACAATTTAGAGTGTGAGGAATGATAGAGTTCCCAAAATAATCTGGCAGGTGATGGTCAAAACCCAGAATAGCCAGGTCTTGAAGGTGGACAGTTGCAACATCTACTTGAGGAGATTTTGGGTTGTCGAGGCCCTAGGCCAGTGGAAGAACAATGGTTGGAAAGGGATAGGGAGAGATCACCGAGAAATGGGGAAATAGTAGCAGAGCAGGATGCAATAGTGGCAGGTCACATGAGAGACCTATTGAGAGCATGACCTCCCACATTTGATGGTTCAAGTGGGGGTCTAGAGGTAGAAACATGGTTGATTGATCTAGACAGATGCTTTCCTATTCATCCCTATGGTAGTAATACTAAGGCTAGGTGTACCATCATGCACCTTAGAGGCTTCACATCCACTTGGTGGCAACTTGAAGAGCATAAATTACATCTTGACATCAATATGGTGACTTGGGAATTGTTTATGGAGAGGTTCAGGGCTCGTTTCCTTTTTGATCACTAGAGGTAGTGCAAAGCAGTTGAATTCCATGAGTTGAGACAAATGGAAATGTCTGTTGAGCAATATGAGCATCATTTTTTATGAGCTCAAGTAGTATACAAGGATTGGTAATGATGAGACAATGCTTGTGCAACATTTTGTCAGGGGCTTAAAAGCCCAAATTAGTGGTGGAGTTTGAGTCTTTGAGCCAAAAACAATGGAGGTAGTTGTTGAGAAGGCACATCGGGTTTTGGTTCTAGAGGTGGGAAGCCTCAAGCTGTAAGGTCCTTTAAAGGCCATTAAGCACCCACTAAGGGTGAGCAACAACAACACTCCCAGTCAAAACTTGAGAACTCTCAGGCTCAGCATGGTAGTAGGTCACAAAAGAGGAAAGATCAAAGTTGGAATAATAACAAACACGATCGTTCAGATCAACCAACTTAGAGTTTTCAATCTACAGTTGGTGGAGGTAGTATTCTGTAGTTTAGTACCCCTTCAAGTGGTTTGGGATATGGTTAAGGCATAGGTTGTTTCTCCTGCGGTCAATAGGGACATATTGCTAGACAATGTTTACAGAGGAACACTACAGGTTTTAGTCAGAGACCAACTGCTTTTGAGCCTACGGTGGGTGATGTAGGTAGGTCACATCAAGCATTTGTCACAGTTGAAAACCGCCAAGCTAGGCATCAGGGTGCAGTTGTAGAGGCTACCAATAGATGATGGGAAATTGAATTAGGAGCCCACAAGTGAGCTCGAGAGGGTCCGACAGTGGCCTAATTTTGATATCTTGGCAACATGGGAGGATGCATCCTGTATCAGAGAGACTTATCCTTATATGTTTAGTGGCTTCTAGGAGTAAGCCATGTTTTAGGGGGGAGGATGTAATACCCTCGTGTTGCTATTACTTTCTAGATACTCTTTTATGTTGAGTTGTGTACTTGGGTTTGTGATGGTGATTATTTCACCAATTTAATTTGTGTGGATTTACTATTTAGTTTGGTTGGATGCACATGATACTACTTATGATGATTTATGACATATGATATGTGGCGTTTGTACTATTTGGATATGTTATTGCTTTCATTTAATACGATGTTGTGATGATATGGTTTTATGCTTGTTTCTGTTTATGGGTTGTGATGTGTATTCCAATGGGTCTTGGTGAAAGGATAGAGTAGCATCACTCACTTGTGACTGCCCTGCTACGCTACGACTACCTTTCATGGTGTGTCTATACTGTAGATTTATATGTACTTGACATTGGTTTCATGCAAGTTGCAGGTATTGGACACCGACTCCACCTGTGTAGCAAGTTTGAGTGTGTCCCATAAACCCAACGAGTATGAAGTTGAAAAAAGAGTTGATAAGGAAGTGTCCCCATCCAATTTTGTCATCCCCATTGTTGTGTCTAATAGTTTCATTCATCCACAATCCTGTCTTCATTTTGATATTGCTTTGTGTTGGTTATTTATTTTAATCTTTGCTTATGTGTTGTTATAATTAATGATTATGTTTGATATTTCTTTGGTAGCTTATTAATGTTATTTAATTAAAATAATTAGATAGTAGATAAATGTTGTTAAGTTAATTGTTAAATTTAAATTTATTAAGTTTTAAAGGTTGTTAAATTGAATGTTGTTTATTTAATTAAAAGGATAAATAAATAAATAAAATAAATAATATTGTTAATAATTATAAATTATCTTTTTGTAAAATGAAATAAAATAATTTAATCATTTGCTTGATAATTATCAAGTTGTGGATGAATATTAAATAAAGTGATTTTTAATTAATTTTTGTGTGATAATTATGAGCTTTAGTATCAAATAAAAATAAAAGCGGAAGATTTCATTAAAATGAAAAACAAAAACAAGAAAAGAAGAAAAGGACGAATGCATGTTTAGTTTCTTTTCAAAAATTAGAAAAACAATGGAAACTTGCTTCTTGGATGGATTTGTGCTTTCAAAAATTAGAAGAGTTTCTTTTTAATGGATTTAAAAAGAGAAGTTTTCTTAAATTGCATTCTTTGGTTTTGAAAGAAGAAAAAAAACTTGTCTATAAAAGTATTTTGGTTCTAGGGTCTTTCTCTGTTAAAATTTATACAAAATTGGGTTTTAAAAGAGGAAATTGGAAAAGTTGTTGAGGAAGGAGAAAAAAAATTGTGAAGGGTTGTTTCGAAAGAGGAAGGAGGAGTTGTCGCACTCGTTACTTCATTTGCAGAGAATAGGACTCCAAGTTCTTTGATGTCCTTCCATTTGAATAGTTGTTTGAAAATTGAAATGTTTTAATTCATATTTTGGTTGAATCTGAATCTCTATTTCAAACAAACAAAAAGAAGCTTGTGTTTTCTTCCGAGAGTTGCGTTTGCTGAATGAAAACCATCTTGTTCCTCTCCAATCCATTTTGGTTGTTATAATTTTTTTGTTGGAGATATTACAATTGTTGCCTAGAGAAAACTTGTGTGTTTATAAAAAAAAATTAGTGCATTATAGTTGTCCTTTAGGGTTGCACGATGGGGGCTATACAAAAGTACTTTTGCTTTCATAATTAATTGGTAATGTAAATAAGAAAGTTGGTTATCCTTGATCATGTGTTTAGTCTTTTCTCATTACTAGAGTTAATTTAAAAGATTCATCTCTAGAAACCTTAGTTCTATTATAATTTCAGAAAATTCATAAAGATATACAAATATACAAATATAGGAGTACATTCACATATTAATGTTTATGTATAAGATTAGATAATTATTTATTGATATGATTTCATTTGAAATGTGTATTAGTAAATAATTTCTTAAAGGAAATTAACACAAAGATTATTAATTGGACACTAAATGTTCACATTGTGTATTATCTAAGAGAATTGATAGATAAGTAGTTTAGGTAAATAAGTCAGAATAAAGTAAAGGATTTAGACTCCTATTTTATGTTAACTAAATTAGCAAGCATATGTTAATTCATATTAATTTATTAATGATTCTTTTAATTTAGTTAGTAAAATTATTTAAATAAAATTATATCCATTGGGAAAATGATTAGTATTATTGGATTAATAGAGAGTAAATTAGTGGAATGTTATTAATTGTCAATTATAAGTGTTCTTTAGTGAAGGGATAGTAAGAGATTGACCTCTTATTATGGTCACATGAAAAAAAATTATTAATCATTTTATCAATAAAGTTAGTAAGATGTTAATTCATATTAATTTATTAATGATTCTTTTAATTTAGTTAGTAAAATGATTTAAATAAAATTATTTCTATTTGGAAAATTATTAGTATTATTCTATTAATAGGGATACTAAGTTAGTGGAATGTCATTAATTGTCAATTATAAATGTTCTTTAGTGAAGGGATAGTAAGAGATTGACCTCTTAGTATGGTCACATGAACAAATTTTTATTTAAATGACATTAAGACCTCATGGAAAGTAAGGATTTAATTAATTTATTCTTGCAAGATGTTCCATGAGATTTTATAGTTTGCAAGTAATTAGAGTTTTCTTGAATATCAATTTATAATCTTTTAATTTGATCAAGTAAATAGCTTATTTTAATGTCAAACTCATATGCAACCTTTAGTTTGAGATTATGGATGAATTGCTATTGCTTGTTTGATTTCTTGTCATGTCTCTCTTGGATGTACTATCAATTGGCCTTGCTATTGGATTTCTGTGTTCGATCTTGTATGAAGATAATAATCTTTTAAAAGTGTTGGCTTCTAATTTTGTTGTATTTGTTGAATTGGTTTGAACCAAATTGTTAGTTGTTAGGGTAGCATGTGTGGAGAAAATTGAGGTCTCCCTTGGATGCCCTATTGGATGAATTTACTATTGATATTGTAATTGTGTATATTAGACTTGTTTGAGTTTCAATATTTTGTTATGATGTTGCTACTATTAGTCTACACTTGTCATTTTGTGAGTACTCCTTTTGTGATATTTCTGATCAAGGATAATTTATGCAACGACTTTCTTTTAGTCATATTTTGAGATGATTGGGAACTCAAAATGTTGAACTACCTTAAGTGGGAATTTGTATATTTTCAATATTTTAGGCTTCTAGAGGCAATGGAGAAACTTGATTTATGTTGATATTCCATGGTTGGACCTTTGTGATTCATTGATCATATTTCTGATTTTGAGTTCTTATGGTGGTACCTCTTTTGTTCTTGTTTCAGTGATATGGAATGGGTTTGCAAGATGGTTCTTGCCTTGCATGTTGTGTGATATGTACTCCTTGATTTTTTATGAGATGAGGTACACCCCTTGCGTGTTTTGGTTTGATACTCGTAGGGAGGGGCTCTTCATGGGGGTTCGACGCACAAGGGGCTATTAAGGTAACCCATGGAAGAGTTTTCTAAACAATTGATAATATAATTAATGAACTAGTGGGTTTGGGTAGTTAAACACTAAACAAGATTAATTATGAGCCTCACCCATACCGTTAGTGCTTTCACAGGCTAAGGATGGGATGAGAAGACCTGGTTGGTAAGATCACTCCCTTGTCCTCTTGAAAGGTAAGTGGTCCTGCATGAATCACCCTATGGAGCAACACCTTGAGATAGGTAGCTAGGATAACCATAGATAGAGGCGACACCTTGTGATAGCTTTCCTGGATAATCCATGTAAGGTCATGTGATGACAATCTCCTATAGTACCCGTTTATTTTTCTCTTGTTTGATTGCCTCTAGAGTGTTGTTTGAATTGTTGATGTTGTTGAGGAAATTGGTTCTTGGTGTTTTTTATTGAAGCCTCCAAGTTCTATCTTTTAGTGTTGCACATATGCCTCATGACAACTTGATTGATGTTAATGAAAGGTTCCTTGATATTTATTGTTTGTTGATATTGTGATTTCATTTGAAGGCTTTGGATCCTATTGTTGTTGGAACCTCTTATGGTTATTTAGTGTTGATATATAATATTGTCATTGGTTGTGTTGGAATTTCCATTATTTTGTCGTAGTTATGTGTTGATGATGTGAGATGTAGTCTTGTGTTTGATGTTGCTCTTGTCATGGAGTCTCGTTTTCCATTGTTCACCTGACCGATTTGGGTGTGGGTCTTTTTTGTCATCTCCTAGCATGAGGGGTGGGACTTCAGACCCACGCGGACAAGTGGAATGTGCTATGCACCCCATTGGGTTCCCAGGTTATTTTCGTGATGCAAAAGTGGATGCAGAGTTCTAAAGCTTCACTTGGTTTAAGATTGTTCCTCATTTTGTACATTATTCTTCATTGATGTATCATTCTTGTACTTGATGTACTTTTCCCGTTGATATAAGGGAAGCATTATGTATTGTGCCATTGTATCCTTGATATGTTGTATCTATGGAAATATGCTCCAAAATTGTATTATGGAATTGTGAATTGAATTGTAATAAAATGTTGTATCCTTTTCCTCTCTATTGCTCATGGATGATTATATGTTATCATTATGTAATCTTGGTTGTTTATTCACTTTTGTTTGATAAAATTTTATGATTCATAATGATTTTTCCGTGTACCCTAGAGGACATAAATGACTTTGTAAATGCATAATTTTTTTTCCTGTAGTGTATGTACATTTTCATCGTATGCAATGTTTCACTTTCAAAAAAAATTATGCGATGTTTGTTATCCTTTGGGGTTCACATAGTGGGGCATTACATGCAACCCCTTATTAGCATATGAGCATGTAAATAAGGGGGCATTATTTATTTGTAAAAACAATGCTTAGAGACAATTCTCTTAGGAAAATTATCTTGGAAGGAGAATTAGGAAAATTACTCATTGGATTTGTTATAGAGGCTTGATGCCTTAGCATTTTGTTCTCATATTTTGAGAGAGTGAGTTGCATTATTATTGTTTCTGAAGCATTTTAAAAGTGATAGAGAATCTAGGCAGGAACAAGCTGCTTGGAAGTTTTTGTCAGTGTGATGCAGAAGTAGGAAAAGCTTGAAGAGCAATACTCTTCCTTGAAAGCAAAATAATTTATATTGCAGCTTGAAGACCATAGTGATGTAATCAGACAATTTGCATCATATTAATGGAAAACAACATCACAGTTGAGAGATCCCAGAGATGTAGCCTGAACATTGGGTGAACTCTGTTATCAAATCTTGTTTCTTTCATTCTTCTATCTACGTTTTGAATACTCATTTCTATGCTCTTTCTTACGTGAAATTTATCAATGATCAATAATAATAAAATCTATGATCCATAGGTGAATCTACGAATTATTTAAGTGATTCATAAGTAGGATCATTTTACAGATCAAGTGGTATCAGAGTTAGTTTGAATTTTGCAAGGTATGAAGATGGGAAAAGAATTAAAGCATGCAAAAATCTAGGAGTTGGAAGAAATCAATCATTGCATTCAACTAGAAAATTTTGAACCTAAGAATTGCTTGAGGAAGCAAATGAGGAGAAGTAGAAGCTACGTCTAATGTTACAAAACCTCATAGAGGAGCAGACTAGAGAAAATCCCACTCAAAAAGTCCCTCCAGAATTGACAATATTGATATTTGTACATTTTTTCCACATTCAGAGGATACCTCTTATGTACCACTCACTCAAAATGATAGCATGGAGGCTTCATCTACAACAGATCAAAAGAAGCAGTTGGAAAATATTCAAGAAGTTGACCAAGGATCACCTATAAAAGGGAAGGTAAAAGATGATTTAATTTCAATTCCTTCTCTTAATCATAATCATGCTTTTGTAGCATTTGAGAGGCATATGAATGACATTGGTATGAAACTGCTAACCAATATGGGTTACAATGGAAAGGGCCTTGGAGTTAATGGCTAGGGTATTGTCAATCCTATAAAGGTAAGAGAAAGACCTCAACATTAAATTATAGTGTCAAGAGTTGCATCTGGTGACCTAACCATTGTGCTTGAGGTGTGGCAAGAGGAGAAAAAATATGGCAGAAGACCAAGTACTTTGAAGCCAAGAGATGACCAAAGCATGCAACATGTCACCAAAGTCCCTCACCCAAAAGAGGAAAAGGGGAAAAAGAAACACATTACCTCATTTAGCATGGGATACAGAGGTACAGAATTGGGTTGAAAAATTTTGAAAGCTACATTCAGAGCTTCGACGCTCACTAAAACCTATGAAAAGATCTATTCAACAAGAAGTTGTAGAAGCGAAGGTGGAATATGTGGCTACCAATTTTGGGGTAGACTATGAAGAACCTCAACTAGAAAATAATCAACTGGAAGAGGGAAGTTCCTTTACTCAACTTCTTAAGATCTAGGAAAATCTTTTGACTAAATGATTGCATCATATTTGTTTTATGCTCAACCATATTATTGTAAAATTGATTATGATAATAAGCGAGATGATATAGGACAAGTGGGGTGGTGTTTTCCTCACTATGTACAGGTGGGAAGATGATGCAGGACAAGTGGGGAGGTGTTTCCTCACTAGGTGTCTGACTAAGAACTTTTGGAGGTCCAAAAGTTCTTTAGTGGGTAGGTGTGATTGCAAAGTCATTTCCAAAAAGTTTCCAAATTAGAATAAAACTTGTAATATCATGTAGATCTCATTGAGAGATTTTCAATGATATGCAGAATGTAAGAAACAAAACTCATTTGCTCCTGATGTAGCTAGTCAAAGTTTGGTCAACATGTGGTCAAATTGGTCAACCAAAAAAATTAATGATCATGGAACATTTCTCTACTAATTCCATCATGCGGAGCTCAACGGAGCTTTCTGGCATTTTGAATGGACCAAATCTGAGTCCATATGTGGAAGTTATGACTAGTCAAAGTTGTGGTCAAAGTGATGACGTGGCATCACCAAAGCTTGACACTTGGTAGGACACATGGTGGATGACATGGTGGGATCAGTGATTTGGCACTAACATGGACCAACTAAGTGATAAAATAAGGACTAAACCATATTTATTAAAGAAAAAGTGTTTGGTCTAATATTTAAACAAAGAGGATTTGGTGGGATTTGATCCCTTGACCTGCGCCTTAAAATCCTCTTGCACCACATGCCTTGTCCAAGATATAAGGGGAGCTCCTCCCTCTATATAAACCTTAAATAAACATAAGAATTGTTTTATTTTGTGTAAACCATAAAATAAGGAGAAAATTAAGGGGAGGCCTTAGGACAAATATAAAGCCCGATCCTTTTTATTTTAAAAATTAAAAGGCCTAATTTAGGAAAATATTAAAAAAATATTCCTAAGCCCGATTTATGATATTCTAAAGGGCTATTAAAAGGATTTAAATTTTTTTTATCAAGGCTTTAAAGATTTTTATGAGATTTATAAAAAACAAATAAGGGGTTCTCATAAAAATAAGGGGTAAATAAGCTATATTTTCAAGATTTGTAATCTTGAAATGGAGATATAGCAAATCTTTGAAAATATTATTGTTGCAAACCCTTATTAGCATATGAGCATGTATATAAGGGGGTATTATTTCTTTGTAAAAACAATGCCTAGAGATAATTTTTTTGGAAGGAGAATTAGGTAAATTGCTCATTGGCTTTGTAATAGAAGCTTGATCAATGCCTTAGGCTTTTGTTGCCATATTTTGAGAGAGTGAGTTGCATTATTATTGCTTTGGAAACAATGTAAAATCGGCGAAGAAGCTAGGCACAAATATGTTGTTGGGATGTTTTTTTCAATGCAATGTGAAAGCAGGAAGAGCTTGAAGAGCAATACTCTTCCTTGAAAGTCGAATAATTTGTATTGCAATTTGAAGACCATAGTGATATAATCCAGCAATTTGCATCATATTAATGGAAAATGATGTCACAATTGAGTGAGGTTGGAGATGTAGCCTAAATTTGGGTGAACTCTATTATCAAATCTTGTTTCTTTCATTCTTTTGTCTATGTTTTGAATGCTCATTTCTATGCCCTTTCATACATGCAATTTTTCAATGATAAATAATAATAAAATGTGTGATCCATAGGTGAATCTAATGAATTGTTTAAGTGATTCATAAGTAGGATTGTTTTACAGATCATTGATAGGTGCTCAATTTTTTATAGATATGTTAAACTTCAACATCATTGGCCTTTGGTCTTAAAATTATATTAGGAATAATACTAAATACTCTTAAAATCATTAAAAAATATAAAAATCCTCCAAGTATATAGAAAAGGTAACTAGATATTTTATTTACTTAAAAATGTGGGTGGCCTAGTTATTGACTAATATTATTGGTTAAATCCTAACATTAGAGCAAGAATTTTTAATTAATCCAATAATATCCTTTGATATCCAACCATTGGTTTTCCTATTGAGGATTGACATGTCATAAGATAATTAAATGATAAGTACTTAAATAACTACAATGTAAATATATTTATGGAGGGGGATATTATTATTTGTGATAGTTCCTTTGGTATTGATAGCAAGAACTTTCTCTACATCAATGTTGACTCTATTTTATGGCCTAACACCATGATTTATAGGTTTTTAAGAGGATCCAATAGTATGGGAGGAGATAGGATCATAACTAAACCCTCTTCCTATGAAAATAATAGAAACAATGCAACTATTTGAAATATTATTAAGGTGAGAGATCTCACTCCTTTTGTGGAAGCCATCAATGGCTATGATCTTATGCTTTTAAATGAGTTTATCAAATCAGATAATAAAATAGAACTATTTATGTTAGTGGAATAATACTTCTAGGAAAATTATGGCTATTTATATGGGATTGAAAAATACAAGTAATCAATTTGTATAAAATGATCAAATATAGAGATCACCAAAACATCAAGGCCTTTCTTAAGAAAGGGGAAAATAATTTTAGGTTCCAAAATGAATTCAATAAATATGACCTTCCCAAGCCTTTGATATAAGAGACTAATATCATCGTTAGGTGTTTCACCCTTTAGGGTAGATAAAAATGCGAATATTCTTACAACTTACCCATGGTCATTCTATTGGAGCAATAAATAATAAATTCAAAATTCAAAAATTTCACAAAATGAATCAAGCATAATAGATTAGCCAATGAACTATTTGAAATATATGAATATACAATAAACTCTCCTTGTATACATAGTATATGGAGGAATTAGGAAGGAAAAATAGAAAGACTAACCATCTTGACACCACCTTCATTTCTCCCAACCCATCAATGGTTAAGGTTATTCATGTTGAAAGGAGTAGGCTTTCTGGCATGGCTATATTTCTTATCATTGTTGATTCTGATAATTTTCTTGCTAGGAAATTATTAGACAATTGGTTAAATAATTTCTGGAAAAAAAATTGAATGTGCATATTTCTTTCTATAGTATGGTGCAATGTGGTTTATTCTTAATTTTTTTCAAAAATCATGAAATGCAACAATTTTTTTTGGGAAACCCCTACTAGAGCATTGGGAGGACTGTCTTTAGGGCTATCACCTAGACCCATGGGGCTAACTTTAATGAAATTCTAGCACTCTCATGCCCTAGATGGCTTCTTATCAAAGGAGTTCCACCGGATCTTTGGTCCTTCCTCCCCCAGGTCTTCTCTCCCTTCAAGAGTGTTTAAAGAATAGACAAACCTAGGGTTACTCTACCCTAACCGAATGCTCAGTTGTTGGTCTCTCTTAACCCTGGTGTTGAAGTTCCTAGAAACATAGGCATCCAAATTGATGGCTCATTCCATTTCTTCCCTATTGAAATGTTGGGAGGACTCAACGCATGTTATCTTTGCAAGAAGGATGGTCATATCAAAAATGATTTCCCTATTATTCATGTGAATGCCAATAAAGAGTTGAGTGTAAAAAACCCTTGTGAAGCTCACCTTAGCAATGGTGGTAACGTTGTCATTTTTGTCCCTAATGAGGGGATCCCTAGCTCTCCTAGTGTATAATTTGTTGGTAACCCTTTCCCTAACCCCTCTTACAAAGTTCTTTGTCTTTGTCTTTTGGATTTTCCCCCTCTATCCTCATTGTTCCCTCTCCCTCTTTGTTGCAACCTTCCCATAAGGCTCTCTCCCCCTCCAGTTACGCCCAACCTCTTGTTTGCTCGCCTAACCCTTTACAAATTTTTTTTTATGTTTAAATCTCAGCATCCTCTGATTCCCCCCCTCATCCCCATGCTCTAAATGGTGCTACCTAAAAGAAATGCTCAACAAATAATGATGGTTGAAATAAGGGAAAAGATTCAATAGGAAAAGTTAAATAGAAACAAAAGTAATAAAGAGAAAAAGATGAACTGGAAGAAGTTGATATTGTTTTTTAAAGGAATAAATCTAGTGGTAATGTCAACTTTGAGTCAGAGGAAAATAAAAGTAAAAAATCCTTTGTAAAGAATTTAATTTCTGATTTTGAAGGTAGAGTTCAGAGCAATAGGAGCCCCCTAGGACATTAGTACTCATGTGATCTCCAACACCTTGGGAAATGATATTGATCTAGAAGGGATCCACAACCATACTAATCTTGAGAACCCATTAGTGCCTAATATTGTGAGGACTCCTACAGGTATGTCTGGCTTCCAAGATAGTGTTCCCTCTAGTATTGAGCACTTAATAAATGGTAAACATAATCATAAGGAACAAATCTCTACTAATAATAACACTCTGAACAAAAAGTATGAACTTGATTTGGGAGTCACCCTAGTATGTGGTGACAATACCATGCATCCTTTAAAATAAAGTGTGGATGCCCTAACTAAAATGGTTAGCAGATGGTTAGTTGACATGACTAAGAATGAAAATTGGCTTAATGGTATTTTTAATCCCCCCTTGAAGCTTGCAGGACCTAATAGGTGCCCTAGTAATGAGGAGACCATTGTAAATAAATTGACCCCTAGTAAGGGTGGTGAACCTAAAGCTAGCTTGTGTGAAACTGAGAAAGACTCAGGAGCTTCAAAACACTTCAACTCTAGTAAAAATTATGAGCAAGACAATACCAATGATGGTGCCCTAGATACTGCCCCCACCCCTCTAAAGTACCTAAAAAAAGGTAGGAAGAAATGATCTATTTCCCTAAGTAGAGGCAACATAAGCATTACTAAGGGGAAAAGGAAAAAGACAAGCAATGTTCTCCTCCCATGCCTCCAAAAAGGTGGTAGGTGAGGTCAATGGTCAAAAATATTTTGATCTTTTTAAGAATAGTAAAGATTCCTCCCCCAATAGTCTCATCAATGATGCTTAATTACACCTCTTGGAATGTGAGGGGATTAGAGTCCCCAGACAAAAAATACATAGTTTAGAGATTTCTTAACATGGAAAAGTGTAAAGACTTCCTCCTCCTCCAAGAAATCAAAGTTGTGGGGTTTACCCTTGAAATGAACATGAAGTTCATTTGGAACAAATCCTCACACATTACCTCCAAACATGATAAAGGAAAAGGGGGAATTTTCATCTTAATCACTCCCAAATGGATCAAACACCTTGCCAATTCTAGAGTCTCACCCTATTATTGGGTTGTATGGGCTACATTTGTAAGGGGGATTGCAAATTTGGTGTTTATTCAATTTATGCCTCAAATGAATACAATGAAAGAATTGACCTTTGGAGGTGGTTACTCAATTTGCCAGATGTTCCATGGATTGTGGGTGGTGATTTCAACATGATTGAGAACCAGGAAGACAAAAAAGGTGGACTCAACATGGATTGGAAAGGAAATGAAAAGAACTTCTAGTTGAGTTTGAAGTCCAAGCTCAATCTCATTGACCTTCTTGAGGGAATGAAAGATAACACCGATACCATTTGGTATACTTGGTGCAATGCACAAAAAGGTGGAAGGAGAGTCTATTGCAGGTTAAACAAGTTCTATGTTAGCAGGGATTTTTTCAACTTCAATCCCCTAAGTGATGGAAGCAAAGTAATGGTGTACCCCTATACCCTCTTTGATCACCATCCTATCAAGGCCACTATAATTATAAACAATGTAAGGAAAAAAGACTACAAGAATAAAGGGAATTTCATTCTTAACACCAGACTATAAGTGATGATGACTGCAAGGCTTCTATTACCACTCTTAGGAATGTTAACACTTGGATGCTCAAGGACCTCGACCCAATTGACAGATGGAATCAAAATGTCAATGGTTGGAGAGTCCTTTTCCAAGCCATTGGGAAGAAAAGAGCAATGGACCTAAGAAGAGAAGAGAATATCCTCCAAGAGGAGTTGTTTAGTGTTGAGAGAAGAATCTAGAAGGAGCCCCCAAGTGAAGAACTCTATGAGGCCCTCAATAGAGAAAAATGCTCTTTGAGGAGGCTACAAGCCCAAAAAATTCAAGGGCTGAAAATCAGAGCCAAACTAAACTAGCTAAGTAATGGAGATAAATGCACAAAGTTCTTTTTTAGATATATCAAGGAAAAAGGGGTGAAAGAGAAAATTGACCAGATTTTTCAAAATGGTGCTACTATCTCAAACCAAGATGAAATCCTACTCCAATTCTTCCTATTCTACAAGGACATATTTAAGTCTAAAGGAAATAGGAAGGACTGTCATAATGCCAGAGTAGCTATTAAATGACTGATTCCTACTAATATCTCTAAGGAAGACTCATTTGTTCTGTCAAGAGAAATAACTAGAGAAGAAATCAAAACAGCTATCAACTCCATGAGCAATGAAAAATCTCTAGGAGATGATGGGTTATCAGTTGAGTTCTACAAGACCTTCAATGATTGGGTTTATGAGGACCCTCAACAAGTTTTCTCAGAAGCTTTAGCTAAAGGGTCTCTTGGGAAATCCATCAACAAGGGAATCATTAAGCTCCTTCCCAAAGAAGGGGACAAAACCTTGATAAAAAATTGGAGGCCAATCACCCTGTTGAATGTCTCTTATAATATTTTGGCTAAAATATTAGCACTAAGGCTGACCAACATTCTACCCAAGTTTATAAATAACACCCAAAATAGCTTCATCAAAGGGAGATATATCTTGGAATTTTTTATTACAAGTTTGGAGGCCATGGAATGGGCCAGATCCTCCAAAAAAATCCCTACTATTCTACTCCTTGACTTTGAGAAAGCCTATGATTGAGTGGAATGGGCCTTCATCAGAACTACCCTTGAGGCATTTTATTTCCCATAGGCCTTTTGTGACATGGTTGACACACTCTTAAAATATTTTGTTGCTCAGGTTGAGGTTAGTGGTTCGCTCTTAGAGACATTTACCCTTGAGAGATCCATTAGGTAGGGCTTCCCCTTGGCTCCTGCTCTATTTTTCATTGCTTCAAATACACTTCACTACTTGTTAAGAGATGAATGCAGCTCCCCCAAAGTTAAAGGTATTGTACTGCTAGATCAAAATGAGTTGCTTAACATTCAATTTGTTGATGAAACTAATTTGTTTGTTGACCTTGAAGAGAATAATATTGTCAACCAAATGAATAAATTTAAATTGGTTTGCTTGGTCTCAGGTGCAAAGGTCTCAAAGGGGTAATTCTCCAAAAATTTGGCTTAGAGTAGGGTAATTCTCACAAGCAATTTAGGTACCTTGGGATACCATTCTCTGTTTACCCCAACCTTAAAGAGATGTGGCTATTGATCAAAGGGAATATTGACAAGAAATTGGATAGTTGGAATAGGCATTACTTATCCATTTCTGGCAGAATCCTTGTGTGCCAAAACAAAATGTCCTCATACACTATTTATTTTTCTTTTGTTTGGTTCTTTAATAGCTATTAGGTTAATGAAGTGCAGAAAAAAATTAAAAGCTTCCTCTAGTTTGATGGGAAAGGGAAAAGGAAGGTGCACGCAGTGAGGTGGGAGTGGTGTTGCTTGGAAAAAGGTCATGGTGGTATGGGGCTCAAATATCTAAAGAAACACAGTGTTGCACTTGCTGCAAAATGGATCATCCATGCTCTTGAGGGAAATGAACCATGGAAAGTTTTGATAAGGAATAACATTCATCAAGTTGTTCCCAAGTTGGCTAAATCTTGGAAGTCACTCCCCTTCTTTGATCTCCTCATTACCAAGCACCAAATCATTCTTCCAGGTTCTATGGTCTTCAAAAGTATCTGGAGGGTGTGGGAGCTTTCCAAGGACAATATCCAAGTCCCTCTCTTTGTAGAACACAACTACCTCATTCACCCTTGCAAGTCCATCTGGTGGAACCTGGAGCATAAGGGGAATCCCTTGGATCTTCTGTAGGGATTCTCTACTAAAAGGTGAGCCCAATCAAGGATTAAAACCTTTAGTAACATTATTAAAAATGGGGTGATGAAGGACTAGGAGGTTCTAAGAAAATAACTTGGTCTTCCTCAATCTAATTTAAGAACTTACTCTGTTCTAAAATAGGCTTGTCATGACCTTCTAGCTAAGCTTAATTATAATGATAATGAGAACAACTCAATCACCTATAACTGGCAAGGCTCCACCCCCTTAATTGAAGTTAAAGCAAATACCATCTATAAAGAGCTAATCAAGCACCCAACCAGATTATCTTAATAGAAACTGGAATGTTAATTTGCAATGCAAGGATTGGATTATTATTTTCTTCTCTCTTTGTCATAATGTTGTTGACTCCAAAAAAGCTTGTTTTAGATGGCTTACTCTTTTAAAAAAAGTTCCTTTCAGAACACATCATTTGGATATTGACATTTGCAACATTTGTAGAGTTCCAGAATCTTTTACCAAATTTTTTTTACCGTCTACTTGTTAATAAAATCTAGAATATTTTTTGATATAAATTTTTTGAATGGCACTAGAAAAGTAATTTGGAAAGAGATTCTAATGGGTCATGACAACAAATTAAGCAAAGATATGAAATTATTTTGGTATTCTCTTTCAACTAAAATCTTGTGGGTTATTTGGAAGGAAAGAAATGAGGATAAATTTAATGGGATACAGAGGAAACTTACTCAGTCCACATAAAGAATCACACTTTTCAATGTTGCATTGCAGGTTGTTGCCACCATGGAGATATCTGAGGGAAAAATTTTAAAGCGTCTAAAGGATGGAGTTGTGCTCATCAACCAAAATGAAGGAAAATCAAGCTATAACTGCAATAGGAGAAACTAAGCATAGCCATTTTTATAGAATCTCTTAAGGCTTTCCAAAAGGAATTCAATGGGAAAATTGCTGAAAAATAAAAACAACAAATCCTAATTGGTCCCAGGTTGCATTCTAACCAGGATTTAGAAGTCGGCAATACTCTTGCAGGGTGTTCTAGTTGTGATAGCAGGAACTTGTGAAGCAAGGAGATAGTGCCTTTGAATAACTCAATAGCACACCTATAATCCCTTTGTATAGCTTATTTACCTTCCTTTTGTATGTGTTGTTAAAACCTCCAGGGTAGTCATTGTGACAACAACTACTTGTGTAAATCTAATGTGAACTTGTGACAGCATAGTTGTCAAGTGTATATTGTGCTTATACTATATTTAATACAAAACTTACCCATGGTCATTCTATTGGAGTAGTAAATAATAAATTCAAAATTCAAAAATTTCACAAAATGAATCAAGCATAATAGATTAGCCAATGAACTGAAATATATGAATATACAACAAACTCTCCTTTTATACATAACATAAGGAGGAATTAGTAAGGAAAAATAGAAATAATAACTAGCCTTCCAAGGGATATGACACATGTAAAATACTTGAGAAAATTTTGAGGGCATGTGCCAAGTGTCTATGAAGTTAGACAACTAAACCACTATGTGAACTTAAGCTAGTGGGAATAGGACTACTAAGTGTAGGAAATAGATAAAAGATAACTAGTTGGAAAAGGAAATTTTCACACTAACACCCCCAAACCTTAAGTGATAGTTAGGGAGTAGGTCACTAAAAGACGATTCTTGTTAAAAGGCTTGATGAGGTACTAATGTAAAAAGTAAAATTCTCTCACAAATGGAGTAAAGGTTAAAACCTAGTGGCAAAAAACTTCTTTGCAAAAAAGAGAACTATATACAAAGGAAAGAGGACTCAAGAGCCCCAAAGGATAAATTCCTTCATCCCAAGAAATTGACTTAACACAAGATAGTGAGGTGATGCTAAAGGTCTAGTAAAGATGTATACAACCTGATTCTTATTATGTAAATACTCTAATGATAAAACACCATCATGTATAAGTTTTCAAAAGAAATGCATATGAATCCCAATATGCTTTGTCCACTGATGCTTCAATTGGTTGCTTGAAATATGAATGAATCTCTGTTTATCACACCAAATTATAGTAGGATGATTAGGTGGAAGACCAAAATTTGTCATTAGTTGTTGAAGCCATAATACCTCATGACTAGCAATAATTTCTCCTTGATACTTGGCATCAATGGATGGTAATTCAATAGTGGTTTGCTTCTCACAATATCATGCAACTATACTAGTACTAAGAGAAGAAAAAAATGAAAGTGGATTTTTATGATTCAACATCTCCTACCCAATCTAAGTATGTGTAGCCTAATATATGTTAAGCCCTAGTGTGTATCGAATTCTAAAATGAGTTGTACCATGAATATACATCATAATATGCCCTTTTTCCTTCTAATGACTCTTATAAGGGTCATGTGCAAATTAGGATACAAGCCCTATAGTGAAGGTGATACTTAGATAAGTGTGTATCAAATAAAAATACTACTAACTAAATGCCTATACAAGGTAGTATCAATACTAGGTGGTTTGCAAGTGGTAGTCAAAGTAACACTAGACTAGAATGGTATAGGTATGGTCTTACAATCACTCATACAAAATCAATGAATAAAGTCAATGGAATACTTCTACTAGTATTTGGAAATACCCTCATTAGACTAAAGAACTTGAAGAACAAGGAAGAAATGTAAATGACAAAAATTTGTCATGTCAAAATGTGCCATCAAATTGTGCTAAATAATGGATAAGAAACTAATAGTAAGGATCAAATCATCAACATACAAGACCAGTATCAAAATTTAATCTCCATATCTTTAGATGCATATGATGTGATATGAGTGGTAGAAAATGAAATAGATGCAAGAAATAAACTACCAATATTCTTATACCAAGCTCTAGGGACATGCTTGAGAACATACAAAGAATGACATAACCCGCAAACAAGTAAGGAGTCCTAGACAAGACTTGGAGATTATTACATATAGATCTCTTCATGATTATTACTATTCAAAAAGGAACTCTTCCCAGCCATCTAATTCACTAGCCATAGCTAAGATGGAAAATAGAAAGAACAAGGAAAAATGAATCAATCTTGGCTACAAGAGTGAATTTCTTAGAGTAGTCAATACTTCAACCTATGAAAAACCCTTTGCTACAAGATGTGCCTTGTATCTCTCATTGAAACTATTAGCTATGTACTTGGTGCATTACACCCACTTGCACATAACAATATCTATTCTCTTATGAAGAGAACCCAAATCTCATGTATTGTTCTTCCTCAATGAAGAATACTCCTCTTCCATAGCACCATCCCACTTTGGGATACCAAATGACTATAATTTATTTTTAGATATGGAGATATCATATGACACAAAATACTAGTGTCATATTTTGTGAGAGAATGTGTTGAGAAGGCATAAGAATGCCAATTGAAGAACCAAACTCCTCAATAACAACATAAGCCAACTTTTGTAAAAACATGAGTGATAGGAGGTGGAAGTGGTGGTGGATTTTGTTGAGGTGGTGGATCAAGACCATAATTTAAAGTATCTTCAAGTTGTAAGGTATCCTCATGAGATGAAGGTGGAGTAAGTATCGAGGAAGAAGATTATAGAATATTTATTTATGTAAAAAACTCATCAAATTAGACATCTCTAAGAAAGTGGACACCTTTGGTGATATGATCAAATAAACTATAAGCTTTCACATCCTCGCAATAACCAACAAAAATATATTGTTGGATATTATTCTCCATTTTCTTAGACTAACCATTTGATATGAACTCCCAAGCCTCATCCAAATACCCAAAATAATTAAACATCATGCTTGATTTTGGACCAAGCATAGTGTAGAGTAATATTTTGAATTTCCTTGTGGGAAGTGTGATTCTGATTATAGTTGGCACAAATTAATGCTTTAGCCCAAAATGATAGGACCATATATCAAGATCGAAGCATACAATTTTCATATACCTTAATGACCTATTCTTTCTTTGTAATCACCATTCTATTGAGGAGTGCACAAAAACAAATATTGATGTTGAATACCATACTCAACACAATAACAAATAAAGTCTTGGTTCACATATTCCCCCCTATTATATGTGTGTATCTATCAAATGGAAAAAAAATTAAGTTATTTCTTAATGAACACATTAAAGATCATGAAAGTGGTAAAGAAGTTATATTTTTACTTAATAAGGTACACCATGCATGATGGGAGAAATAATCAATGAGTTTTACAACATACTTGGTTCTTGAAAATGAAAGAGTTAGAAATGACATGGGGTCACTATGAACCAAGTATAGTAAGCTAATAGCATGATGGGACTTACCCTTTAGAAAGGATTTTTGATGATATTTTTCATGAACACAACCTTGAAAAATGCCATCTATGCATAAAATATTAGGGATTCCAAGTATCTAATAAACACTATCTTTCCATCACTAGTATGAAAATTTTTGTAGACTAATAGAATATTATATGAAATATCAAGACCATAGAGAAAATTATCAATGCTAACCTCTATCAATTTTACTCTAATAAACACCAAAAATAGAACCTATAAATAGTTTCTCACTAAAATCTAAGAAGTAGTGTTTTCAAAAATAAATTCAAGAAGATCTTATGAGTGACTCATGTGATGTGAATCTCTTAAGTCAATAATCCAACTATTGGTGGATGTATCTAAACATTTAGATATATGGTAATGTATCTAAGTATGTTTTGGAAGATAAATGGTGTGTTTCTTCATGATCTCTTCCAAAGATACAACCCTCTTTAAATCAAATTTTTTTATTATGATCTTGTGATCCAGAAAAGCGCATGACCCTCTTCTTTTCTACTTTTATTTCTAAGAATTAATTCTAGACTATGAAGATGATGTGGTTTGTTTGTCTAATTTATTCTTATTCTTATATTATTTATTATTTCTTGAAGTTGATTGTCCATTAGTTTATTGGGAGATTTCTTAATTTTTCCCTTAGGTTTACTAGGATATTTCTTACCTTTTTCCTAATTTAGTGAAGAGGTGATAAAATCCATGGAGATTAACATAGATTGTTTTCTTGTGTCTATAAAAAAATTTCAAAAGAAGGAATTACAAATGTTGTTCTAAGAGCATCCATTGTAGAGTAAAGTAAGAAGAAAAGATCCAATAAGGAACTTTTATCTTTGAAAAAATCAAGAAGATACTCTCTCTCCCTCCCTCTCTCCCTCCCTCTCTCAGTCCCTGTATTAAGATACAATACCCACCCTACCTAGATAATTATCTCTCTATCTACATCCCTCTCTCTCTCTCTCCCTCTCTCCCTCCCTCCATCCCTCTCCCTCTTTATTATTAGTCTCTCTTACTCTCTCTCCCTCTCCTTCTCCCTCTCTTTATCTCTCTACATATCTTTGTCTCTATTTTCCTCTGTCTTTGTGTCTCTCTCTTTGTATCTTTGTCTCTCTCCCCCCCCTCTCTCTCTCCATCCCATCCCCTCCCCTCCCCTTCCCTCTCCCCCTCTCCCTCTCTCCCCCTCTCCCCCTCACCACTCTCTATCTCTCTCTATCTATCTTTTTCTATCTTTGTTTGTCTTTGTCTCTCTGTCCATCTCCCTATCTTCATCTCTTTCTTTGTCTCGGTCTCTCTATTTCTCTTTGTCTCTCTTTATCTCTCTTTTTCTCTTTCTATCTTTGTCTCTATGTATCTGTCTTTGTCTATGTCTTTCTCTGTCTCTATCTCTATCTCTTTGTCTCTCTATATAGGAGAGAATTTTCACCCCTTACGCAAATTCCCATTTTACACTTCCTCACCTTAGAAAATAGGATTCAAAGGAAAAATTCCACATAATCCTGCTACCTTCATTCCACTTGTTGTCTATTTTGAGTGTTGACAAAAGAATAACTATTTGGGACACCCACGCAGTGCACTTACATCCTTGACAGATTCCTACGTCTGAAGCCAATAGCGGCATTACACTTCCCATTGGGGTCAATTTTTAACACCCCTCTTCAACCAACTGACTTGAATATGGTTGTTTTTCTCATCACACCTTCAAAAAAACTCTTTATTCCTTCATTTCATTTCTCCAAGAATTCAATTCAGCTTTCTACACAATATCGCTACAATTCTCTTAGAGTTAATCATTCCCATAGAAGCAACAACAACACTCCATCAACTTTGTAGAGAAAATGTGGAACAACAACATTACATCAGGGGCTTGAGTCCTCTCATTTTATCCTTCATTAGCTAGTGAGCTCTTGGTGGAGGTGGTAAGCATTTTCACTCCTCTCCTCTACAATTTGGTTGAGTAGCACATTATTGTTTTGTAGTGTTTATTATATTCTTTATTTCCTTTCCTTCTTTATCATATATTTCTCCATTGTTGCAATCTTGGTTGTCTGTGGAGGTGGAAACACCAAAACAGGGGTCTAATTGAGGCAAGCCCCTACATAGGCCCCAATAATTTTCCCTTTGTTTTGTGTGTAGGTGGACACACATTTAGAGCTAGCTGGAGAAAGAGTACCTTTGTGAGATCATTCTTGTCACCTTAACCATCATATATTTACTCTATCATATCCGTTTGTATCTTTCCTACTTCATAACTCTATTTTGGCCCTTTGGAAGTGACTATCTAGGCTATCAGCCTATTTTCTGGTGGTTCACATTATCTTTTTGGTCCTCTGATCATACAGACGTCAGCACACCTAAGAGATGCCAGCATGCCACGTTGTCATCCTAGAACTACACTTCCGTCCTCTGGTAGAGAGATACCTGAGATAAAGTGTTGAATCTGAAAACTAGCTTGCCTAGCCCCATTCTAGATTTTGGGTCTACAGGGTGATTGAAAGACCTTATAGTCCTCATCATTCTCATCCCTTGTTCGAAACATCCCTTTAGAGTGAGGTAAGTTAGGGCATCCTTCCACTCTTGGCTCTCTAGGACTTGGGGCCTTGAACATGGTTGGTCCCCCTCTCTTAATTTTTTGGTGAACCCAACGTGACCCATTTTGGTTCCATTTTGTGATACTAAAAGACCCTTTTCTCGTATTCTAGGAGCATTGTGGGGATCCTCACCTTGCAACCCAACCTGTGACCCATAGTAGGTAAAGCTAGAAGGTTCCAAAAGTGTTGTGTAACAAAACCTTAGTTGGGTCACTATCCTATCTTGTCACCTTTAGGGGGCTCTATGAAAGTGTCATCTAGTGTGTGTAATGGCCTCTTTCTTGCATCAATCTATCCCCTCTCTACAACCTGTGAGTAGTGATAATGGTATAACCTTCACTTCATGGGATCTACTGATGGGTTTCAACAGGGAACCATCTCCCTCTACATTACTATGTGAATCAATGGAAACATTGTAGCGAGTTTTCTCATTGATCTGAAATCTCAAGTAAACATTATAACTGAGGAGATCATGCTAATAAATTTTTTGCATAAATATGGGTATGATGCACCCATAAGCACCATTCGCACACATTGTGAACTCTTTATACCTCCTTTGGGTAGCATTACTTGCTCAGTTTTGGTTGGACCTAAATCCATGAAAATTCTGCTTAAAATAATCCCTAGATCTGAACTCTTTAGAGTGAAGTTGGGTATCCCCTGGTTAGTGGCTATGAATGTCATACCCTCGGTCATGCATGAATTTCTAAAATTTATCCACAAGGGTTTTGTGCATGTGATTCATGACATCGATTATAAACCACTGGTTGCTCATGGTAGATGCACCTTAGACTACTCTTGGCCTACACCCATTGGTCCTCTTCTACTTAGAAAGGACCTTTTGTACCGAACTTATTAGAATTACAAGAGACAACACTTAACACTAAGAGTGAGATAGCCTTCGTCGCCTTATGTTGTTTCACATAGGGCTTGCTTAAAAGCTGACAGTGATGCTACCAAGGCATATAGAAGGGAAGAAAAGAAGTGGTCCTGAGATTTTCCTTCCTCTTCTATTGTTCAACCTAACACTTCCTCTCACCTTGTTGTGGTGCCATCTAGTTTTGTTCTGTGTCTGTGAGGGAATCCTATGGTTCTCGCTTGGTGAAAGCCCAAGCGTCCCGTATTTGAGCTTCATGTTCTACCCACAGATCCTAGACTCGTTTGATATATTAGGAAGAATGGCTCCCATGGAGATTTCTCTATGTTTGGCCTCCTCAACCTCCTAATGCTCCTACTTGCAATGCAGTAAACTGGAAGAGGCCCACTACCAGGGAATTCAAGTTGACTCACCCTATTGTTTCTCGACCTGCTCCTCTTGCTCCTATTTAGGAGTTTGTTCCTCTGTCAGAAATAGCTATAGTGGACACTCCCATAGCTGAGCAGGATCCTTCTATTCCTTTGCAGCCTCTAGCCTCTGATTTGAAGAGCTGTAGAAACCGGCTTGTGCATGAGTGCAAGCGTTAACAAAAGGCTCTCATCGCTAAGCAGGCTCCCTTATAGAAAAAGGAAGAGGAGATGACCACCCCTATATCAGGGCCTCCTACCGCATCCTCCTCTCTCCTTCCCTCTGCTTCCATCTAGTCTAGTTTAGTCTTGCTTCTAGCTTTCATTGTGAGTATGAATTCCCTTGACCCCAAAAAGGTGTAGGTGTTCATCACTCCCTTGGTGGAGCCTCCTTTATTGATATCCCTTCTAGATGTGTTGCCTTTCCTAAAACCCATATATAAGATGAAAACCTCAGTGGTTTCTACTACACTCTTCTCCTCCTCTTCCTCTACACCTCTCACCTTGTTTGTGGGGATTTCACATCCCCCAGCGAAGAAGAAGTTGGAGGGTAAGTCTCCTAGCAATGGGGAACATAAGAAGATCCCACCTTCTCCACAAGGTGGTCTAGTGTTGACTTGTTTTGTCCTAGTGACAAAACTAGTCTTGGCTTCCCCTGAGTTTGTCACCACTCCTAAATCATTCAGAAATCCTAGCACTAAATCTTGGGCACAACCTTCTCCATCCATCGAGGTTAAACATGGCACTCCTATAAAGTGCATGTTTAACTTTGGGGATGAAGTTCTAGCCTTGTCGGCGATCTTCTCAAAATTGTTGACCTTGGCTCCACAAGAGCTCGATGGAGAGGACCTTGTGGGGCCCTCTTCCTTGGACCTTGTAGTAGGAGGGTCAAAAGATCCTCCCCTTAACATCCCACCACTACAGGTTCATCCTCCTCCCTATGATGAGTTAGAGTGGGAAGCAGATGACCTCTATGTCGATTAGTGTTAGGGGAGTCATTTTCTTTATCTTTAGAGTAGGTGTGTGTGTGTGTGTTGTGATGTGTTCCCCTATGATCGTGCTATGTGTTCCTAGAGGACCCTTGTCACCCTCGTTGGTGCTTGGATACATGCACGGTTTTTGTGTCGTAAACCTTCTATTTGTATCATCATCTTCCATGTTTGTGATTGATTTTCAATCAATTGGGGATGATGCAAAGCGTAAGGAGAATTTAGGCTTCCCTTCCATGTTGACCCAATTTTTTATTTTTACTTTGTCTTCTCATGCATTCTTCACATGGTCTAATATAGTAGGGAGTTGATGACAACTCATTTTATATACTATTATTATAAATACATACATACATATATATATATATATATATTTATGAGCTATTTTGACCCCAAAATAGTAGGCTACCATTGTGCCCTTTGTTCGTAATATTTCTATTCATTTTTATTTTATCTTTCTCTCTTCATTTCTTGAGTTTTCCCTTTCATGTGTGACAATACCACTCCCACAACATTTTTATTTTTAGAAAATGTATTCATGGCTATGAATCTTTTCTCAAGAATCTTCAAAAAATATTTTAAGAATCACATTCTCGACTTGAAACCCTGATGAAACATGTTTCCTTCATCAGGGGTTCATAAAGAAAGAACTTGAGAACCTCCCTCAGAGGTGGGAGCAGTTTTGACCTTCCCCTTGTGTGGGGGCATTTACTTCCTTTTGAATTCCTATATGAAGTGAGCATCTTTCAAAAGGATTCCTTGATGATGAATCAATTCGAGAAAGAAACATT
Organism: Sequoia sempervirens; assembly: GCA_007258455.2. NCBI lineage: Eukaryota > Viridiplantae > Streptophyta > Pinopsida > Cupressales > Cupressaceae > Sequoia > Sequoia sempervirens. The sequence goes on along the minus strand of VDFB02322238.1, from coordinate 17,320 downwards.
TCTTCTATACTTTCGAACAAAACGTCCCTTGAGTGGACCCATTTCTTCATCCCAAGTTCCTAAGGGACTCCTTTGAAAGTTTTCCAACTTGTTGACGATTTGTGTGATTGTTTGCTTGTGTGCATATGTGGCCACTTTATGACATGTTCTATCTACAGCTAAACATGTTGCTTTGTAGGTGCACTTGTGAAGCAACTTTCTAACTCTATGGAGTCCCCTTCCTTGGGTTTCCCCCATGTGAGAGATCTTGGGGGATACCTCATTGCAATTTTGTGGGCTTGTAGGGCACTTCCTTTGAGCTTCCTCTACGCGAGAGGTCTTGGGGGTCACTCCCCTATAGGTCTATGGGTTTGTAGGGTGCTTTCTTTGGGTTTCCTTCATGTGAAAGATCTTGGAGGATATCTTCCTTGCAAGCCCGCGAGTCTATAAGAAACTTTCTTGGCTTCTTCCATGTGAGAGATCTTGGGGGATGCCTCCTTGCAAGCGTGTGGATCTATAAGGTGTTTTATGGGTTTCTTTCCTATGAGAGATTTTGGACGATACCTTTCTTGTAGGTTCATGGGCCTGTGAGGCACTTACTTCTTGGGGCTTCCTTCATGTAAGTGATCTTGGGGGTTACCTCCTTGCACATCTACAGGCCTATAAGACACTTTCATTCTTCACCTTCATAGTTTTTTTGGGCTATAAGTACTTTACTTGTCCTGCACTCTCGAGCTCACTAGATCATGGTTTGCTTCCACGATGTTTCAGGTATACATTTCTAACCCTATCCATTCTTCGATCTACTTTACTGAAGCACTCATCAATATTTGTGCTTGCTAAAGTGGGGGAAAAATATATAGGATCAAATTTTCACCCCTTACGCAAATTCCCCTTTTACACTTCCTCACCTTAGAAAACAAAATCCGAAGGAAAAATTCCATATAAGCATATCACCTTCATTCCACTTGGGGTCTATTTTGAGTGTCGATAGAAGAATAACTATCGAGAATTCCCATGCAATTTGCAAATTTCTGCACAACACGCTTACATCCCTGATGGATTCTTGCATTTAAAGCTAGCAGAGGCATTACACTTCCCATTGGGATCAATTTGTAATGCCCCTCTTCAACCAACCAACCCAAATATTGTTGTTTTTATCATTCCACCTTCAAAAACACTCTTCATTCCTTCATTTCATCTCTCCAAGCATTCAATTCAGCTTTCTACACAATCTCTCTAGCATTCTCTTAGCATTCATCACTCCCATAGCAGCAACAACAAAACTCCATCAACTCTGTAGAGCAAGTGTGGAACAACAACATTACAAAAGGGGCTTGAGTCCTCTCATTTTCTCCTCCATTAGGTGGTGAGCTCTTGTTGGAGGTGGTAAGCATTTTCACTCCTCTTCTCTATGATTTGGTTGAGTAGGAAATTACTGTTTTGTAGTGTTTATTGTGTTCTTTATTTCCTTTCCTTTGTTCTCATATATTTCTCCATTATTTCTATCTTGGATGTCCATGGAGGTGGAAACACCAAAATGGGGGTCTAACTAAAGTAGGCCCCTATACAACTCCCAACAATTTTCCCTCTATTTTGTGTGCAGGTGGACATGCATTTGGAGCTAGCTGGTGAAAGAGTACCTTTGTGAGATCATTCTTGTCACCTTAACCCTCATATATTACTCTATCATATTCGTTTATGTCTTGCCTACTTCATAGCTCTGTTTTGGCCCTTTGGAAGTGACTAGCTTTGTGGTCGGCCTATTTTCTGGTGATTCACATTGTATTTTTTGGTCCTCTAGTCGTACAGGCGTTAGCGCACCTAAGAGATTCCAACACATTGTGTTGTCATCCCAGAACCACACTTTCATCCTTGGGAAGAGAGCTACCTGAGGTATAGTGTTGAATCCAAAAACTAGCTTGCCTAGCCCCATTCTGAATTTTGTGTCTGCAGGGTGATTAAAGGACCTTATAGTCTACATCATTCTAATCCCTTATTTGAAACATCCCTTTAGAGTGAGGTAAGTTAGGTTAGTCTTCCACTCTTAGCTCTTTGTGACTTGGGCCTTGAACATGGTTGGTCCCCCTCTCTTACACTCTCTATCACTGTCTATGTCTCTCTCTGTCTCTCTATCTCTCTTTGTCTCACTTTATCTCTCTTTGTATTTGTCTCTCTCTATATCTACCTATGTCTCTCTATCTCTTTCTTTGTCTCTCTTTGTCTCTCTTTGTCTCTATCTCTATCCTTGTCTCTATCTTTTTCTTTTTCTTTGTCTTTGTCTTTGTTTCTATCTCTGTCTCTATCTCTATCTTTGTCTTTGTCTCTCTATCTATTTCTCTATGTCTTTCTCTATCTCTATCTTTTTCTTTGTCTCTATCTCTTTGTTTGTTTCTCTATCTCCCCCTCCCTCTCCCCCCTCTCTCTCCATCCATCTCCCTCTCTCCCTACCTCTCCCTTTCTCTCAGTCTCTCTTAGTCTCTACTTGTCTCTCTCTCTCCCCCCTTCCCTCCCCTCCCCTTCCTCCTTCTCCCTCTCCCTCTCCACCCTCTCTCTATCTCTCTCTTTGTCTCTTTGTTTATGTCTCTTTGGCTCTATCTTTGTCTCTATCTTTGTCTCTATCATTGCCTTTGTCTCTGTATTTATTTGCATATATTCTATCTTTCTTTATCTCTGCCTCTATCTCTTTGTCTCTTTTCTCACTCTTCTATGTCTCTCTCTCTCTCTCTCTCTCTCTCTCTCTCTCTCTCTCTCTCTCTCTCTCTCTCTCTCTCTCTCTCTCTCTCTCTCTCTCTCTCTCTCTCTCTCTCTCTCTCTCTCTCTCTTTCTCCATCTCGCTAGTAGGTATTATGGAGGTGAACCATGGAGGCTTCAACGAATATCTGGTATAATCATTCTTATTATTTTCTTTCTTTGTGCTTCATAACTTCTTTGGGTTTATATTATTGATCTAATCATTGCTAACCTTATTCCTAAAATTTACCCATTGATACATTGGTGAACCCGACGTGAACATGACTCTTTTTTTTTTGTTATTATTTTCATACGATTTTTGCATGTTCTCTTTCATTTTTGCAGGTACAAATATAGAGCGACGCATTCGTGTTTTTTTTAATCGTGACACATCTGATGCGTCACAACGCAATCATAGACTCAAACACTACAATCGCTCTAACGTGCCGCAATTGAAGTATGGAGAGTCACATCTAAACTCCTGAGCCGCATTTGCAACATAGAGTGACGCATTCGCTCTATTGTGACGCATTTTCCTGGTAACATTTTCTTCTCATTTGCATTCAGGTTTCTGGTGTTTGGTTGTTCTCTTTGTTTCCTTAGCATTCTAGTTTTATTTTTTGCATTTTACCTGTGTGTATGAAAATATGCTTGTTATAATGAATTCAAAACACAATCAATAAAACCTTATATCAAAGAAACTGAAAGAAAAATAAACAAACTCTTTATAGAAGATTCTTCGAAGTCATTTTATTGCTCTCTATTTCCAGCATTTCGTTGATTCAAGTTGCTCTCAGATTTTGCATGTCAAGCTCAACGAAATGGACTACTAGAAAAAGAGATTTAAACTTAAAATGCATTCTATGGTAAAATGCCAAATTATTGCTAAGATATGGTTATTTGCTAGAATACTAAGGATGCAAGTACGTAAGTGCAATTGTGTGTGTGTAACCAATGCTTGAATTCGCACATGTATTTATAGAGTTTTTCAAAGATTTTGATTGGCTGATTTGACCAACAGCTGTGATAATTCCTGATAGATCGAATGGTCAAATAAGAATGAGACTGGAGAGAAAAATAGAAGAAAACGAAAAAAGCAGGATTTTTCCATTTTTATGGAAGAGATAAGATGAGATGATTAAAAATCATCTTTTTTAGAAGATAATGGAAAGATATTGAGAAGATAAATAATGAATTATCCAATTCATTTATTTATTTATGGGTGCATGTAGATTTTTCTTAATTAAATAAATATTTAATTAAGATTTTGAGGAAATCAAAAGATTTCATATTTAAATGAAATATCTAATTGTTATTTGAAGAAAGTAGAAGATCTTTAATTAAATAAAATGTTTAATTAAATTTGAGGAAATGACATGTATCATGAAATTAATTAAATAAAATATTTAATTAATTAGAAGAAAGTTTGAAATAGAAGAAAAAGAAATATTTAAATTTAATTAAAAAGATTTAATTAAATTCAAAAGATGATAATTAATTTAAATAAATAAAATGTATTTATTTAATTATCAAAGTAGACATGAAATAATTAAATAAAATAAATTTATTCAATTATGGCGGGAGAATAAAATGAATGAACAATATAATTAAATTTATTAAATTTAATTACATGTAGAAGACTTTTTAGAAAAATTAATTAAATAATAAATATTTAATTAAATGTCAGGATTATTTAGACATGACCAATTTTATGCACATACACTACCCAGTATAGATTTGTGTTACTAATCATAGTTTGTAGTGTGTGGCGGTTATGTTTCGTGGGTCCAAGATTGGTGGATGAAACTACTAACTTGTGGCTTTGTAGCTCTGTTAGTTGAAGACTTATTTCTCAAACAACATGTTTGCGATTTCTAGCATAGAAAAGACTTATTTGGGTGCATTAAAATGAACATGTGTTTGATTATGTCTGACTGTGCTTGAAGGTGGTAGGTGATTATGCTCTCTCCTTGTGAAAACTAGGTGATCAGAAAACCAGACCCACCTTATTTTCTTTTTGTCACCCTCACAACTTAGTAATCGAAGTATCCTCTCCCCTTGCACTTTTAGGCGATCCTAGGTGTAAGAGAAACAATTACTAACTCTAGAACTTGGGCTTGTTCTAGTGGGAAAAATTACTCACCCCAGGATGACTCAGACCGGTAGCACCCTGAACCTGAAGGACTTCCAGCCAGTATATAAAAGTGGATTCTTGGGGAAGGCCCAAGAATCACGCGTATGGTTTCGATGAGATGGATCCGAAAGGGGACTCTCACTGCATGGATCATGCCCTATGAACAGAATGCCTGTATTAAACACCTCTTGTTTTAGAGTCCAACCATTCTTGGGTCGATGCTTGGTATAGTACAGGTACAAGAGCATGCCCCAAGACACTCAATATTGATCTCCTTTGAGTAGATAGTTCTTGGGAATTCATTTCCCAAGAATCTGAAATTGGTGTGCTCGAACGACGTTAATGAGTTGTGGAGGGGAGCCAATGCCACCAAATTTCTAAGCTATCCGCTCTCAAGAAGGAAAGGTGTTTATCACCAATCCAGGGTATTTTGGTGGGATATACCAAGTATACAAACCCTTGGCTATTGGCCTTTTAGGATTGTACTTTTCTTATGTGTGCTTGCTTACACCCAAAACATTGTGCTTGTCAAGTGCTCACTAGATTTCTGAAACATTATTCATTTTTGGACAAAACATTCACCATTAGACAAATCAAATTTGCTCACAAGATGTCAAGAAAATAAACTGTCACATCTGTTGAACCACATTCAAGTTTCTGAGACGCAATCGCTCTATTGAACTGCATTGGACATTTTAAACACTGCATTTGTGTGTGTTGCGATGCATTTGAACCTTACAGAGCCACATCTACAATACTCAGTTGCATTTGTCAGTCCCAAAGCCGCATTTGCTAAAACCAAACCACATTCGCAAAACCACGATGCATTCGAGGTCTCAAACGATGCATTTTCCTGACAAAACAAAATCTTCATACAAAGTCCAAACTAAGTCTAAACTTTGTCAATCTCTAGTCAAACACTGTTTCGAAAGGAATTCTATCAGAAACCAACTTTGAAATTGCTCAATTCTAGTTTGACCATAGGCTTCATCTTTCAAATGTTAGTTGCATACATTAGGCATTAGCTTGTCCCTAGGTTTTCATTCTTGCATACTTTGGATTAGGAAAATCTCAGCACAATTTGTAGCGTCATTTCTTTCGAAGCTAGGTTATATTGGACTTAATCATCACTCCCTTTTTCAGTCATTGCCCCTTTTGTGAGATTTTTCCAACTCAAAAGTCTAGTTAGGAAAACTCACTAGTCATTTCGACCTTGTCATTTTGTCATTTTTAGCAAGTCCTTTAGTAACCAAAATTGAAAAAAAAGATTGAGATTAGAAGTGCTTAGGTATCCTTTTCTCAACTTGCATTCTAGGTTATACCTTACATACTTTATTCCAAAAAATCCAAAAAAAAAAAAAATCATTCTAGTCGTCGTTTTGAACTTAGACCTTGCATAGTGCCATCCTTGCATTTAGTTGTCATTTTCATTTTGAGCAATCTCATTTTATGGTAGAAACTAGACTCCAAAAACAGAAACGACAAATGGAAAATTTTTGACAAAACCCCACTTCCATTGTCAATAATCCCTCGTATGACCCAAATTGGACTTTTGACGATCCATTTGCCAACACAAACAATCAACCTCTCACGACAACACCATCCTCATCAAACAGTCCCTTTGAACCATTCTTACATAAGGATGTATATGGAAAAATACTTGAGGAAAACCTAGAGGTAGTAGCACAAGACCCAGAGGCCTCTCAATTTGTGGAACAAATGGTCCTATATGATAGAGACAGATATTTGGCCATACTCTTAAGTCCAAGAGTAAAATTACCTCAAGGATTTGACATTAACACATTGAGACCAACATCTCCAGACCCTAATGTCAACAACACGCATAACATGTCAAATAGTGGTCAACCTCCAAATACTACAAGCAATACTTTCTTTGACACTACAATGATAGTGCATGCTACCTCCAACATCCCAAACACCTCCAACACAATAAACGCTACATCCATTGGAGGAACACAATCCGCCACATTGCCCACAATATCCACAACACTATCACAATCAGTTGGAACCACCTTTGGCTCTACCGCAATGTGGGAAAGTTATTCCAATCCTCTTTTTACCAATATGGTAAATGCCACGGGAGCATCATCAAGTCATACCAATCCCCCTTTGATAGCTACATCAAGTACCATGAGTACACCTTCGACATATCCTCTCATTGGTATCTCACAAAATCCTTTGGGTGGGGGTAAACGGCACATATTTATTCAAGGAAAATAGCAAAATGTGAACATGACAACACTGTCTAATACCGTCAAATCCCAAGGACCAAATATGACCATTCCTCTTGTCCAAACCCAACAATTTGGACAAGGTAGTCAAAACACATAACCCATGGCATCATTAGCACATCAAAATATTCATGGTCACCATATTCCCCAAATATCGACACAAATGGCTGGGGGACACATCCCAACCTACTCATCCCACATTCATTCTCACCAACATACCCCCAATCCAAACTTTCAATACCAACAACACACAAATTTGAACACGTCATACATATCACAACAACCCATCCCTCAACAACATGCCAACATTCATTCACAACCAATGGGCACCTATGGTGTACCAATCAGTCCAATGTATGGGACCACAAACAACCCTGTAATAGATGCCTTACAAGAAAAAATGATGGGTCTAGAGAAAACTATCCAAGATATGCAAATATCAGGCAAGAAATCAGAAGTGTCATATGATCTAAACATCTACCCATTCGACATGAGCTTATACATGCCACCATTTCCTTTGGGATATGTGTCACCCAATTTCACAAAATACAGAGGAAAGACAAACCCCATCAAACATGTTCACGAATTTGCAACCAATTGTATGGACATCGCCTATGAAAAAACATACTTGATGAGACTTTTCTCTAAAATTCTTGCGGGTCCTACCCTTGAATGGTTTTCCACTCAAAAGGATATCCAAACATGGGATGAGCTTAAAAAAAAATTCATAAATAATTACGCATGCAACATTGACATGGACACCTCTATTACTAGCTTTTGCAATCTCACGCAAGAGGATGCTGGTGAGACATTCATCCCATTCTTTCAAAAATGGAGAATTCTAGCTAGTTGGTGTCACATTGATATACCCGAAAGGGAAAAGGTGGATGTGTTTGTTCAAACACTTCTGGGTCCCCTAAAACATGCATTGCAAGTGCATTGTTGCACAACATTCACGGACCTAGTCAAAAAAGGGGTCCAGATTGAAAAAACCCTTATCACAAAGGGAGATCTAAGATACGGTCCCAAAAACACAAATGCAAATCCTCCCATCTACAAGAATAAATATTGGGTCAAAAATAAACATGTTACAAATGACGGTGTTGTTGACACCAAGACTACAAACATTGTGGGTCCTGTACTGGCCCTAAAAGGGGTTCAATACCAAAACAAACCAACAGCGACATTAACACCCCTTACCAATGTCCCTTCAAACAACCAGAGCAACCAAAATAATCAAGGACAATACTGTTAGATAAGACAATTTCCTAGGGGTCGCGCATACACTTCCTTGGGTGAGCCCATTGAAGAAGTCCTTAAGAAATGCCTCCAAAATGGGGTCATCACACTTCAAGAACCAAAACCATATGACCCAAGACAATTCAAACCAGCATGGTGGGACGATAATGCCTTTTGTGATTATCATCGTGCAAAAGGACATAAAACCTCTTACTGTCGATAACTAAAAAACCTAATTCAATACCTTATCGAGGGTCATATCATTGAGGTAGGTGGATCACAATTTTCCTCCAATTCAGATCATACTACTCATAAGAACCCACTACAAGACCATGGTTCTAATAATGCTTCCACATCAAGTCCATAGACAAACAATAATCAAGCTAACTTTTCCCGCGCCAAGTACGACTATTCTGGTGGACCTAATATAAATAATGTCTGAACTGATGACGAATACATCAATACCATTACAATCAAGAGAGCACCCCAATGCAATGCTACTACTCAAAGTGGCAAGGTCCCCATAGCTGGTCTATCTCCCACTAGGAAACCCAAAATTACCATAGATGGCCCATCTCCTGAATAGTCAAAACTTGCCTCGACTACAAAGCAATGCCAACCCAAGAGCCAGTTTAACCTTATCGACTAGCTTGGAAAAACACCTGTGCAAATTTCTATACTCGAGCTACTTCACATATCTCCCACACATAAGGCTATACTAGATAAAACCCTACAAGAGTCGTCAGTCCCTAAGGATATTGATGTCAATCAGTTTGAGACCATGGTGGGATACCTCACTATGCCTCACCACGTCACCTTTTTTTATCAAGACTGCTCGTCACCTAAGCCTAACCAAAATGATGCATTACACATCGAAACTTCCATCCACAAGCACAAGGTCAGAAGAGTTTTAGTAGATGGTGGAGCAGGATTGAACATATGCTCCTTGAAACTGGTTAAGGTTTTAGGATTTTCTAATGCATGTATAGACCCTAAAAAGAGCATAGTGATAAAAGCATATGATGACGAAGAATGCTCTTCATGAGGTGTTATATCTCTTCCTATCAGAGTAGGACCAGTCATTATGGATACAACCTACTAGGTCCTGGATCTAGAACTACCCTACAACATCTTGTTCAATCGCCCATGGATTCATGCCTTAAAAGCCGTTCCATCCACATATCACCAGTGCCTAAAGTTCCCATTTGATGGCACAAAAATCACTATATATGGCAACCCCAACCCTTTTCAATACTGTACCAACCTAAGGGGTATTTCTAAAAACTGAGTGCCTATCAATCGAGAGGCTTCAGGTTCCTCATCTTCCAAATACATTGATCCATCCACACTCGTGACATCTTCCACATCCACTCCGTCCACATCTTCTGCCATACCACCATCTTCCAAAAACCCTAAGGATGAACCCACTGTCAAGATCCAGGACCTCGGCTATGGAGAATTCAAATTACATACAATATATAGCATCACAACAATACCCAAGTCTCCAAAAGACTATGGTCGACCATGTTTTAAAATGGAACCCAAGGAAATCTTCAAAGTTCCACCAAAAATAGCTTTTATAAAATGGGGCGACATGAGTAACGAGGACCTTGCCGATATTACAGGATGGATTTATAAAGAAATGGCTGACCTACCCCCATTACCAGTTAAGAAATATGGAAAGGGATATGACATAATGAAGGCTAAAGGCTATGATGGAACTAGTGGCCTAGGCAGAAATAAAACTGGACGAAGGGAGCCCATATAATCTTTTAAAAAACCAAAGTATCTTGGACTAGGATATGAATTGCCCAACAATGACAATTGACGTACCAATGGGCTTTCAAGTGAGTGAGTGCATGGTTTGGAAAGTGTCGAGACCGCTAAGGAAACCTTCATCGAAACTAACTCCCAAGAGTGGTAATTTGGCTCTGAAAGATCCTTAAGTGATTGTTGCGTTGATGATTTGTTTGTCGAAATGGGGGAACTCACCTTTGAAAAAAAATTTTGACAAACATTTAAAATCGATCAAGCAACCAATAGTCAAGATCTCATTACATTTCCCCATGACATACAAGACCCACCATCTGAATCCCATCATTCCAACCCATCTGAATTATCAAATGACACTGACAATCATGACTCTAAGTCCTTCACCCCTTATTTTGACAACGAATATGAGACTAGTGAAGGGAAATATTAGATAGAATCTGATGTGGAATTAGATGATGATAATCTCATCTACAATATCACTAAATTCGTCTGTATGCTTTCTGAATCCTCCCCTCAATTCACCAATACTGATGATGGCATTTCCCTAGTTTATCCTCAACTAATCAATTGGGACCAACAAGGCCCGCCAATCTTGGACACCTTTCACAATGATGAGGCAATTGCAGAGTTTATGGGATTATGTGAAGGAATACCTGATGGTGATCACAAGTTAGGATTCACCATTGATCTAGATTGTGTGGCCTACTTGAGGCACTTTTGTCCTCAGTCACAGTCACAAAATGAAAAATAAAAATAAAGTAAAAAATGAAACGTCTTTAGGTGAAAACCGAAAGGAACCTTCTGACAAAAAAAAAGTAAAAACAAAGGATGTATCTATGGGTGAAAACCTCTTTGAGGTGCCCAAAGATGAGGGACTGGACTTTCTTTCCGTGCAACAAGAGAAATCAGCTATGCTTATAGAAGACACCATAGAGGACAACATATCAATTGCAGAAGATCCCAAAATGGTCCTCTTCGCTGCATCATTAACTGAGGAAGAGAGACCAGAATTTCATAAATTCTTTGCAGAACATAAAATCAACTTCGCATGGTCCTATGCTGACATGCCGGGATTGGACCCAGAACTAGTTCTGCACCATCTGCCACTATTGCCAAATGCCAAACCAGTCAAACAAAAGTTACACAAAATGCATCCTCAGGTTGTGCTACTGGTCAAGGATGAGTTGAAGAAACTTCTAGATGCTGGATTCATACGGTCTATCGATTATGCTAAATGGATATCTAACCTAGTGCCAATGAAAAAACCAAATGGGATGATCCGCATCTATATAGATTTTAGAGACCTAAATAAGGCATTCCCAAAAGATGACTTTCCTTTACTGAACATTGACAATATAGTTGAACTTACAACAAGATATGAGGTGTTGTCCCTCATGGATGGTTTCTCCGATTATAATCAGATTTGCATTGCCCTAGAAGACCAGCACAAAATGACATTTACTTGCCCATGGGGTACATACTATTGGAATATCACGCCATTCGATCTCAAAAATGCAGGATCCACATATCAGAGGGCTATGACCACAATATTTCATGAAATGATGCATAAAATAATGGAAGATTATGTAGATGACCTATTGGATAAATCAGTAACAAGGAAAGATCATCTGAAGGTGTTAGACACAATTTTCAAAAGACTAGAAGAATACAAAGTCGACTAAATCTAAGAAATATTGTTTTAGAGATTGTAACATCAAAACTCTTGGGATACATGGTTTCCCAAAGAGGCATTGAAGGTCGGAAAAAGTAAAAGCCATCATAGAGCGTACTTCCTCCCTAGGAATCGTTGACTGAGAACTTTCAGGCGGGGTACAATCTATTCGGTGTTTCATAGCCCAATTGGCTAGCAAGTGTCACCCATTCCAATATCTGTTGCACAAGGGTATCCCCTTTGTGTGGATAGATAAATGCCAAGAATCCTTTCAGCAAATCAAAGATTGCCTACTGTCAATGCCAGTCCTCATGTCATTCAAAAGCGGAAACCATTGATGTATCTTTGCCCATTAATTCAACCGCGAGGGCATTACTGTGAAGCGACCAAGAAAGAAAAAGAAAGAGCTATATATTACATCAGTCTAACATTGGTGGTATGAATTGAACTACACATCAATTGAGCGGGCTTGTCTAAACATGCGTCTTTGTAACCACCGAGAAACTAATACATTATGTTAAACCCTGAGACATACAACTAGTAGCAAGATTGAGCCCCCTCAAATGATATTTGTTAAATGGAAAGGCATTAGCGAGATGTCTAGAAAATGGGTTAACGATTCTAAGTGAATGACATTGTGAATATGTAGAAGGAGAGGGCAATAAAGGAAAGAGTCACTAGCCCGGACCGAGTGAGCCCTTTACCTCTACAAGTGATCACCCGGATTGGTGATAGATTTTGGAGTAGAATTCGATATTCCATACGGAACCTAAGTCACCTTGGAGACTCTACTTTGACAGATCACACACAAATTATGGCTCGGGGGAAGGAATCCTGTTCATCACCCCTCAAGGAGAATCCATTCCTAAGTCTTTCTGCATAGCTTTCCCATGCACAAATAATGTGGCAGAATACGAGGCATTGGTTACAGGACTTAGAATGGCAATAAAATAGAAAATCATAACACTGCATGTCTATGGGGATTCTCCAACAGTGTCAACCCGGGTTAATGATGACTATGACACAAAAATATGAGAGAGTTGATGCCTTTGGAAATGAATGATTTGAAGGTTGGAAATGGCCTGCTTCCATGGGCGGCTTTTGAGGCAAGTTTCGAGGAAACCTAAAACAAATTGGCCGGATGCCATGGCTACAATAGGCTCTCTCTACGACCAAGCAATCTGCCTCAACTGGAATTCCTAATAGAGCAATTGTTGGTCCCTGCTTATGACATTCTAGAGTCATAAATGGTCTGCGAACTTGTTGGTCCCAACTCTCCCTGGTACCAAGATATTTATGACTACCTTAAGTCTCAAACCCTTCCACCTAACCTATCCAATAAACAAAGGAATTCCATCCGAAAATCCACAAGATATGCCATCGTCAGTGACACCCTTTACCATCTTAGCTTTGATGACACCCTTCTTGAACAATGCTCAACACTAAAGAAACAGGAGTACAACCTTTGCGGCTGAGGTCCATGGCGGTGCTTGTGGCGTTCTCATTGGTGGTCTACTCTGAACAAGAGGAATGGCGAGGACGGGTGCTACTATTTAACCATTGAAAGGTGCATAGAATATGTCAAGACTTTGTCACCCGATGCCGGAGTTCATAGTGATTTGATCCGCAGCTCTAGCATAGGAACTATCCACCTCTCCCTTGGTCGCCGGCTCAATGGGGACTCAACCTTGTGGGTAAGATCCATCCAACCTCGTCCAATGGCCATAAATTCATTATCACCTCCACTGAGTATTTTACGAAGTGGATCGAAGCCATCCCTCTGACATACATAACCGGAAAAAAAATATCCAAATTCATCCTTAACTACATCATTTGTTGATATGGCCTTCCTTAATCCATCATCACTAACAATGGACGTTCATTTAAAAACCAAGACGTTCGTGAGTTATGTGAGCGATTTCACATCCAATACCATTTTTTATCTTCATATTACCCACAAGGAAATGGTCAAGCTAAGGCATCAAATAAAACCATTGTTAAGATCCTCAAAAAGACTATCAATGACATTGGCTGTGACTAGCATATACAACTCAACCCTGCTCTGTGGGCTTACCACACTAGCATTCGTACACCTACAAGAGCCACTCCTTTCACCCTAGTCTTTGGAGCTGAGGCCATCTTACCCATCGAGGTTGAAATTCTTTCATTGTGAGTCTCCCTGAAGGGTTTAACTGATGAAGAAGAGTATAGACAGTCACGCCTACACGAGCTAGAGATGCTAGAAGAAAGAAGGAAAAATTCCCTGAATCATCTACAAGAATATCAGAACCGTCTTTGTCGTAGTTACAACAAGAGAGTCATGGTCAGGAAATTTGACATTACCAACTTAGTCCTCATGTAGAACCCTAAGAACTAGGCTAACAGAGAAAATCCAAGAAAGTTTGAACCAAACTGGTTGGGTCCTTATGTCATCATATCTTCTTTTGGTTCTGGAGCCTATCAGCTAGTGACTCCAGATGGAGAACAACTGATAGAGCCTATCAATAGTTTACATCTTTGAAAGTTCTATGCATAGCATCAGGAGATTGAGCTGAAAATCATAAAATACAAAAAAAATTGAAAAATCATAAACAAATTGTTGCCTTGATGAAAACCTGGAAAATAGGTGTCTTGGTAGCATCAAAAAAATAAGAAAAATGACAAAATAGTAAAGAAAAATGATTTTTCCAACAGTGAAAACCTGGTAAACAGGCACTTTGGATAAGTACCATGGTGAAAACCTGGCAAATAGGTGACATGTGTAATCAATCATCGCTCTGCCATCTACTATTACTTTGTCTACCTTGGCCTAGGATGAAATACATTTCCCACCATTATCATGCCAATGGCAATGACATCATACCCTTCCTCTTATGGTTGATAAATGGTTGACATCAAGTCCTCTTTAATGTCCATCTGGTACCGCAGACACACACTTCTCACATCCTTTCAATTTGGGTAAGTCTTGGACCTAACTGGGGGGAAAACATTTATCATGTAACTATAGTGGATGTCACGCATGGTTTCGACATTGCTAAAAAGTCTTGAAAAAAGACCCAAAAAATTGCAAAATGTCATGAAAAAGACCAAAAAAATTGCAAAAGTCATAAAAAAGACCAAAACATCGCAAAAAGTCCTGAAAAAAGACCAAAAACATCATAAAATGTCCTTAAAAAGACCTAAAATTTGAAAAATGTCTTGAAGAAACCCCAACAGAGTCAAAATGTTAGAAAAACACAAAAATGAAGTCATGTCAATCGATCAGTCTTTGTCATTTGTTTGAACTACATTGTCTCTACACACTTGCTACGTAGGCAAGACTCATACTTGAGTCCCCAAGACATTAGGTCAATTCTTTTAGGTTTTTCAAAATAAAATCATGGCGTAATCTTTTGTCATCAAGACAAAGTCATTGATCGTGTTGAACTACGAGGTCTCTAAGTGCATGACTTAGGCAAGGCCATCTATCGAAGAGCCCCTGAGGCCGCACTAGGTCAATCCATTAGGGTTCATGGCATCACACTGACACACACGTCAAAAGGTCTTCAAGTCAAAGCAAATCATTCCCAAATGGATAAAATCCTAAACACAAATTATGGTGATCATTTATTTCAATATGACAATCTCAAACAACACATCAATCATATCATCACAACAAATATCGGCATAGGGTCAACACAAGCCAAACTCAGCCTAGACTTTAGTCAAACTTAGTCAAAACAAGTCAAATTATCATAACCTATCAAACTTTCAGCTCTTGGTTACCTTGTAGATGTGTCCTTCTGCAAAATAGCTTCTGTCATTCATGCCTTAGGATGTGTCTTTCCTAGGCATTGTCACTGTCATTCGATATTTTGAGGGATCCTCTTGACATCTAAGGATCACTCCTCTCCACATCAGTATTCTTCAGATATGTCCTTCTGAAGAACAAACTATGTCATTTATGCCTTAGGATGTGTCCTTCCTATGCATCATCATCATCATCTCGAGGGATCCCTTTTTGACATTTAAAGGATCAATCCTCTCGACGTCAACATTATTCAGGATGTGTCCTTCCTGAATTCAATAATTTTTGACATTTGTCATTTGGGCATCATCAAAACTTTGACACTCTGGCATCTCATCATCATCAAACCTGACATCTTAACATCGAAACAATGGATATCCAGATGCACTTGGAAAACACTTGGCACTTGTCTTTTGGATTTTTATCATGATATTAGTTTTTCAGCGAGATCCTAATAACAGGATTTAGAGCAGCAACGACATATCATGACGATTGACACACATGATTACTATTTTCTTAGCGAGATCCTGATTTTGGGATTTAGAAAAGCAACAATGTATCATGATAAGGTCTCTATTTTGTATTTTGGAAATCATGCTGCTAGTTTCTCAAGGATGTCCTAGAAACGATTTGTGGCGCTAATGATGTTTCATGAATTTTTCCTTTGTCTTTTCTCGCTTTTGTGGTTGATGAAAAAGACTAGGAAATCATTACACTCTTAGTTTAAGTCATTAATCATCCTTTTTCATGACCTTGTCTTATATGGTATCACCTTTGCACACATTGATCTATGCTCATATCATGGTGTTTGTTGGCCATCACAAGCAACAGTCACTAATGATAATTAAGAGCAATAAATATTTAAAGTCCTATGGGAAAAGTTTTGAAGGATTTGGCTCCAAGAACTAACATGCATCTCCTTAGGGTCTGGTCATCTTCAATGGCCTGGGTCATCTTCATCATTCGGGTCATCTTCTCATCAATTTGTTCATCTTCTCTCATCAGTTTGGTCATCTTCTCTCGTTCATCTCACGATGATATCCTGTGACATACAAAAACATAAGTGCATACATGATCATATAAACATTGCATTAGGTCCATACATACATCATCCATAGCATTAAATCATATACATGTCATTGCATTTACATTCACATTATCATAAACAAGGCATCCATTCAAATAAATCAACATAACACATAAATAAGCATTGCATCATCATGTCATCATATCATAAGAAAGCATCATAGAACATACATAATACCATCATCCATCATAAATCAACATCAAACATAAGGCATCACGTCATATACATCATAATGCATAAATCAAATAACAGTGCATAACACACATGTAGGCCGCATCAAAACTACATCATCATATAAATATCATCTCAAAAATATACAATGTCACAGGATAGAGTCAACAGATATTCCAAAAATGGAGTTCGGAGGCTCAATGGTCTATACATAATGTGTCATAATAACAAACATGCCCCTCAGGTAGACTCTCATCATCCCCTCGTGGTGAAAAGTGTGGAGGCTAGAGCTCTATGACTGGCATTGAAATGATGGGTGGACCTGTAGCAGCCTCTGTCTATGCAACCAATGGAACTGACACTGATGGCATCATCTCCACGGAAATAGACACCTGTAATGTCACTATGGCCTGGCTCTGAGAAGTAGAAGGATCTACCACTGATGGCTACCTCTATACTAATCTCTACCCTGAACTAGTGGACCCATGATTGT